>JAGDQP010010346.1:29393-56056 GCA_022664845.1 Lepisma saccharinum
CTTGGTGTCGATGTTCTCTCTCGAAGCAAGAGTGGAAGGTGTATGATTGGGAAGTGGGTCGACTGGGTGGCGCAGTGGTAGCGCATTGGGACGGTAACCCAAAAGTCTCGGGTTCGATCTCCGGTCCAGTCACATACTTTTCACTCTTTAATAATATTAATTAAAATTCATCTTAAAAATGTAGTTTGGAGTGATCATCGTCTATAAAATTTACTTATTTTGATTTCTCTACTAAAGTATAAAAGTCGTATTCAAACATATACACAAAATCTTAGTCGTAAATGTCAATTTGACAGCCCTTTTTTTCGAAACTGAAAGATTAGCACGCTCTCACTCAGTTCGTGTGGGTCTGAATTCAAGTTTCTTTGGGCTTGTATTAAATGCAGTGATTGAGGGGGGCCATTTTAAACAGTAACTGTAGGTCGCGTTCTTAGAAGCTCACAAGCTCATTTAGAACATTACTCACGGTTCAACAATAATGTCCGAAGAAAGAGCGTATCACTATGCTCACTTTCTTTTAAATTGCATGTCAGTATGCAAGAACCATCTTGTGAAATATACAATTATGTATGCTTACTATTGACGACTGAAGTTACAAATTGTTGTGATTGCTGCGAAGAAAAATGTTGTGAGAACTGTATAAAAATCATCGATACTTTATGATTGAAGAGTAGTACTGGAATACAACACTAAAAAAATATGAATGCGAGAAGTATGGAGAAAAAAAGGATAATAAATACATTTGGACATAGATGTGGAAGATTAAAAATGTATTTACTGTTACGGAGATTGATCGTAATTACTAAAATGACGTGGAATATTTAATGATTTAATATTTTCCCCCGAATTTTTGGTTAAAATAAATTTCTTTACATATGTAAATTATGATAGTAACATAAACACTCTTTTCTTCTGTTTAAATTTTCCCTTACTACTTTCTTCTACCTTTACGTTATAAATATTAATCTCATATTCAAATCCTAACTTTTTTCTTTTTGTGTGATGGAAATACAATGTAAGTGTTTGTCTTTTCAGGTGCAGTTATGGATATTACGGAATGCCACAGAAACCAGGAGGATCTTGTATGCGTTGTCAGTGCGATCCATACGGTAGTGTAAGTGATGAATGCCACGAAATCACAGGACAGTGTAATTGCCGACCTGGTATCACTGGCAGAGATTGTACTCAATGCACACCACGACATATTGTGACTGAAAGAGGATGCACTTGTAAGTACTTCCCCTTTCCTCCCGTAATTTTGTTTGTAATTGATTGTTACACATGAAATTTCTCATTTCAATAGTATGGTGTTTCGAGTTTGCCTACTCAAATAAGATGATCCGTTGATGCTGTATTGTATATTCAGAAGGTAATCTGTCCTCTGTATTGTATGACTATCAGTGACATGTTCATCGTAAAGTGAAAGTAGACTTTGGAACCTTCAAATCTAGAGTACGTTATTCTTTTGCTATTCGGACATAATGCGGCTGATATAGCCTCGAATATTAATGCAGCATTCGGAAAACGGACAGAAAATTAAAACATCCCCCCCAACCGCCCCCTTCACCCCCCACATACATTGTTGCTTTGCAAAATAGCATTCAGAAGACATACTTGTACAAACTGCACTTGCAACTATTGTCAAACTGAAGGACATCATTGAATTAGATCACGCCAAATGGCATCGAAGGGGACATTCGGATGTCCTGAACAAAAGGATGAATGGATATTCTTAAATATTAACCAGATGCAAAGGCATATTACTACGAAGGCAAGGTATACACGAAGTAGGGTTCTACAGCATATTGTAACATTCTATGGAAAGTTGATATCATGCGATTATTTAAGATATTTTCAAAGTATATGGATTTTACAGAAACTTGATAACCATCTCGTCAATAATTTGTATACCAGTGAACCTCCCCATATGATCATCCTATTACAATTACTGTAGATATCTCAATAGTACAGATGAAGCACTGATCCAAGTAGGTTGGTAATAAAGTGATCTGCTAGTTTTACCAATACAGATGCTGTTGTAATTATTTTCAGTAGATACATAAGAAACATGCATCAGGTAGCTGATGTTGGTCTTGATATACTGTGTTTGATGCAGTACGTTAACGCGCGTCCACATATTTTACATCGTACTATCCAAACACTCTACCAACTAGAATGAAACTGCTACTGTTAAAATGATTTTTCAGGTCTTGCACCTTCAGATTTCTACAGCATTTCTGCTTCACAACATTTTTAATAGAGAAAATGTATAATGATGGTGTCTTTCGTATCTCTCAGAAAGCATTATTTACGTTTATGTTGCCAGTGTCCAGAATTGTGTAGAGATGGTTCTTGATTATTTAGATCGAAATTATATGCATTTAATGTATTGTGAAATCGTGCAAAGAATGTACAGATTAGTGTTCTGGTTACAATTCACGAAAACTTTGCATCTGAAGAATTTTAAATGAAACCATACAAGTTTTAGAACAACGATTATAGCATCGTATAGAAGTAATTCTATAAGTATAGCATATAGATTATATGAGAACTGTTGTAACATTTATAAAGGTAACATACTTTAAAGTTATTACAGTGATTAAGGATGAGAAAATAGTAAGCATTGTTTACTTCGTCACAAAAAAATGAAAACAAATAAAAAGTTACTTGGCAAACAATTTCTAAATTTATTCCTCTATTACTTGTGCCTATCGCATAGTGATATTGGCAAGCGTTCTTGCAAATTGCTGTCTGTTCCTGGCGTTATTAAGCAGAGGTTCTTTATCACTCCCGTTTTGTCTAGCAAATTATCATACCAAGTAATTCTTTTTCTTCCTATTCTCTTTCCATACATGCTAATTTCTGATATTTCTTTAATACACTTGATTTTTTCGTTCCTCATATATTCATACTTCCTTAAAACCATTTTAATGACTCCTTTCAGAGTCTCTATTGTATACGACATTTTGCAATTGGTAACTTTATGAGTCCATGTTATTTTGAATACCCTTCCATAGATATACATTTCAACAGCCTCTACTTTCTTTGTCGTTTTCCTTGAGGGTCCATAGTACTTCCCGTACGTTTCATGCCAGGATATTTTCCCTGGGAATTTGCTTTTAATTTCTTGCTACAAAAAATAGTAGTAGTTGCGTTCTTATAAGGTTTCATCTTGCAATTTCAGTTCCACTTTTGGTTTCTGATAAGTTTCTATTAATTATGTTATCTTTGGATTTTTCATCACTTTATATAGCTATCTTTTTCATC
Source organism: Lepisma saccharinum (assembly GCA_022664845.1). Lineage (NCBI taxonomy): Eukaryota > Metazoa > Arthropoda > Insecta > Zygentoma > Lepismatidae > Lepisma > Lepisma saccharinum. The sequence continues at coordinate 32,661 of JAGDQP010010346.1, forward strand.
CAGGTATGTTTCACTGTTGTTTCTGAAACCATTCTTTCTTACTATCAGAACTTTTGTTTTTAGAGGATTAAATTGTATGCTCTAAATATGTTACGACTCAAATCATATTCAGTATAAAATGCTCGAAATTTTCTCATGACGCAATGAGTTTGGATAATATAGCGATCAGAAATATTTCACTAATGGGAAAATAATTCGTGTTTTTGTGTTTCTTATTATTTTTTTTTAATTTTATTTTGTTTTATTTATTTATTTTTGTATAGGACGTTGTCATTTACGTTTTTACTTGTATATTTTCTGTTTTTTATTTCGATAGCATGTGACGATGAATGTACCGGAGTGTTATTGGATGATATAGAAAATATGTCGGCGAGACTAATGGCTCTCAATGTGACGAAATTTGTACCACCACCTTGGGAACGTTTACATGAAGTAAGAAAACGTAGACTTGAGCTACAACATCAATTCCATAGGTACTTGGAAGCTTCTCGTACCGATCTTCCCGAGAATGAAGTGGTGGAAAAGTTGAGAAAGAGCAGTCGACAACTACTGAACAGAGTGAGTATTATATTCAGGAATATGTACATTTGATTCCTGACAAGACATTCATATTTTTCTCACCTCGCAAGAAGAAATATTTTTTTTTATATGACTTATATGTTTGATTATATAATCAAAAGCTAAATTAACTTTTCTGCTAGTGATTTGTTCATCCAGCTCATTCTCATTTTAAGGACACTTTATTTAGGCACAAATTTAAAGTTAAATAAATGTATGTAGTTAATTACATCATACAAATATCTATTATTTTTGTGTTTTACGAAGTTAATTATCACTATTTGATCGTTATTATATGTTCTTTTCATTTTTTCATAAAATGTTTTTAAGTTTCTTCTCTTTAAACTGTTTGATATCTAGTTGTTACAACAGTTTATTCAACTTAAAATTTATAGAAAAGCACTAAAAGCAAACAAGGAGTAAATTATTAATGTTATTATTTATTTCTGTGACAGCAGCATGTAGTAGATTTAATAAATTTAATGATCATGCTTAAAATAAGTATTTACTCCTTGTCCTCAATAGGCAAAACGACTAAGGAATAAAGTTGTTAATAAGACAGAGGAAGCTGAAGACCTGAGAAAAGATGCAGAAGATGTTTTAGATGGGCTAACCACATTGCAAAGGAGTATAAACGGTACGACTGTAATGCTTGTCTGAAGTTCACATTATTTTTTGGTGGTTTTAGTAGTTACTATTATATTCTCGGCTTCCAATATATTTAAATGTACATTCTTATTTATTATCATTTCATATAGGTACAGATAATATTTGCAATTAAATATACACATATGCACACTTAAGTTCTGTAAACTGAAATCATCTTGTTTCTATGTTTACCATGAATACGAAAGCTTTAATCTTTAAATTAAATTTCTTGTGTGTCCTCTCTCTGACTCTATATCTGTCTATATATTTGAAGATCAAAATCGAAATTTAAATCGAATACCAAAAAAGATTTTAATGGAATTTGAACATGTAGTATAACCATTCTCTACCAGCTACCACTTAACTCGCTTGAAACCTTTATATTATAATCTGTCTTTGACGTATGATTGCGTTCACACATACATATACACACACATACGTATATATATATATATATATATATATATATATATATATATATATATATTAGTAGTAGTAGTATTACTAATATTAGTGTTGCTATTGTATTTTACTCACCCCGCACCAACGGACGGCTATTTTGGCTAGTGATTAACTATAGTTAGCCTTTATTTCTTACCAGGAAATTCCGATTGAAGTTTTCCCTAGTTTTTCCCAGTTACCTAATTATTGAATTTTAAATTTCTTTTTTTTTAATTGAAGAAAAAAGGTCCGATAAACTTGAAGCAAAATTTTAACACGATGAGAAACCTGAAAATTTCCATTTATCGTAGTTATCAAGAACAACAAGAAAAATACTCTTTACAGTCTAAACTATAAGTTAAATTAATAATTATCTATTAGGTAATAATAATAATAATAATAATACAGCTTTTCTAGCCTATATAGCGCAGGTCCGAATTACATAGAGACAAAATTACATATATCCACAAATAAAATAATACAAATAAGTGATTACATTTCTAGAGGTAGGAAGGTTCATGCTATAAATATAGTACATAAATTACTGATTTCACACTTATACAAGGAAGTAAAACACTATGTGTTAAAACTATGAATAAAATCTTGTTTAGTTATTTAAAAAATGTTGATTGTTTATTATGCTGATCTTTGAATCAGACTAAGAAGAATAGTAGTAATAATAATATTAATAATAAAATTTATTAATGTCATAAAAAGCTTTTTGTAGGCTATATGGCACAGGTCAAGATTATATATCTTACTACTACTATGTAACACCCCGTTCGACAAACGGCACAGCTCAAGCCAACTTAAAATCCGAATCGGCGATGCCACAATATAACGCACAAACGAGGTGCACTGTCCCATTGGCTGTTCCAGCTGGGCCAGATTCAAGATTAAAATATCGAAGTTTCTAAGGAAAAACATAATCATCAGCAGACAGGAAAGGCAAGGATATATGTCAAAGGAAATAAGAAAAGAAAAGAAAGTAACATAAACAACAAAGTCAACTCAGGTCATCTAGAATAAGGTAAATTAAACCGAGTAAGAGTCCTTGACATCACCCCTAAGCAGGAAGACAAAGTTTCTCAAGATAGAACTTTGTTCAAAATACTTCACACAGAAGGCAGGTGGGCTGACTAAAGGTAGAAGGAAACTGGCGGGAGAAGACACTGAAATAGGATGGAGGCAAAAGAGAGAAAGAGAGAGCAAAATATGCTATAAGTGACTACATCAAGGAAGCGAAAAGACTCATAAACGTAGGTAATAAATAAAGGGAAAAAATATTTCAACAAAACCTTTCACTGCACATGATGTTCAAAAGCGGAACTGTGTAGTAGTTACACAGTAATATCGAGGACTTACCAAGTAAAGCAGGTACGCAATAAAGCACTTTAACGCAGCGCTTAACCTCCGAACGCAAGCACCTTGACGTGACATCAGTGATCTGGATACTACTCAGGGTAACCTCAGCTATCCAATAGTGGAACTTTCAGCAGCAGTACGAACACATCACAACCGTATAACACACTTTCCCTATTACTATTCTCCGACGATGACCCAGCTTGGATGCAGACAAAGACAAAGCCGCTAGGGTGGAACTCTTGTTCCCCCTACCCCAACTCAGGAATTATCTATCATCGGTTCCACCTTTGAAACCTACGACTTTGAATACAAATTTTTAATCTCTTTTATTACATCAGAACTCGTTTCTCTCGACGGTTCTGTGCGCGTGACCTAAACTCATATTTCGCAGACCAAGCGATAACCTTAACTATCGTTCCACCGGGCGACGCTTGACAGTTTTCCCCAAGCTCCCGTCACTGATGTCTGCTCAGGGGTTTGCCACGATTATTTAGTAATTTAATTCTAAGCAAAGTAATTTAAGAACTTTACACCATTTCGCAGAAAGAAAAATAATAAAGGGTAAAGAAATCATAACCTAAAAACCATTAGCAAAGTATGGGTAATCTTCAGAATACGAGTTTCATCAACACCATTGTCAGATTCAATTTTGGAACAACTAACCACATTAAACTCTCATAGACTAAATTAACCTATAGACTAAATTAACCTATTAAATGAGTATTTCTCAGGGTAAATCACTATCACAACAATAATCGCATTTTTGACATAAGATTTATTACTTAAAGGATTAACAGAAGTTATAGATAGAGCTCACATTTCTTCATGCAGTGTGAACGTGAGTGAACAGAAATAATTATTGTGCTTACTACGTATCCTTAGTAATAATACTTCACATTACCCACAAATATTTACGACTAGTCTCACTAAGAAGAAAAACACAAATCAATGAGACATGCTAGTAACTTTGGAAAGCTGAGTACACAAATTCCTTAACATTCCACTGTTTACTTTCCATGCAGTCAACAGCTTTGTAAAGTGAATGTAGTCCATGCACAAAGAAGTAAATAATTATTCAGAATTAATTTCATAGTGGCTGCTTTAAAATCAAGATTTCCTATAACACGACAGCAAAAGACAATCTGGGACCATTTTAATTATTTAGTTTAAACCACAATGAAAGTGCCAAAACAAACACATAAAGATGTAGGCAGAAGGGTGGCTTCCTAAATACAGAAAGATCGAAAATAGTTAAAAAGAAACAAACTTTAGTGCTAGGCGAATTAAAAAAAAAAACACACACACACACATTAGCATATTACACGTAACAGATACACCCTTTACCAACAGAGAAACAATCTAACCTGACATATAAATTTGAGTTTTGTAAATCTTTATTTAAACCAGTTATTTTCAAATTAGGTTAGTTTGCTTTTAAGTCGTTAAGTAACGTGCATTCATACAGGACAGGTTAGGTAACGATTCTCTCAGCCATCCGACAATAAGCAGGAACAAAGTGTAATTGGAAAATAATTAGTTCAAAGCCGATCTGAAGGTGATTGGGAAAATACCAAAAGCGCTGTAGTAACTCGTTTCTTAGCCCGGATATTTGGAATAACTGCTGGTTGGTAATAGCATAAGGAGTACTCAATTTATGATAAATCATTTTCTGTCTAAACAGTAATTTTAATACCTGCCCAAAATGTTAACCTTTATATAAAGTTGTCACACAGAGGAAATGAAAAGCAAGCCGCTATGTCACATGTTGGTGGGGAGGGAAAACCCCGGTGGTCTCTGTATGGGAACCTAGCCTTCCATACTAGAAGTAGACATTTTCATAATAATGAAAGAAAATGAACAGTGGGAGAGAAATAAATACATTGCTGAATACTGTGAATCAATTAATGGAGGAGACGTTCAAGTTTATAATCATTAATACTTCACTACACTATAAGTTCCAAATAAAGCCAAAAGTCGGACTAGTTCCACCTTCAACAACTGCTTCAGAAATTCCAAAATTTCCATAGCCAGGTTACCCAAATTCAATGGAGGACTTCCTTAGTAACTAGATAAAATACTTCATACCTGAGTATCCTTAGTTTCAACTTCAACTCGCTTCATGAAAATGGATTAAAACGACGGTATATTCACACAACCTTGAATGACATGTGTCGCTAAAAAATCAACTGTACGCACTTTCATTTGAGGTGCTCATATTAGACTTTAGCGTCCTGCTTCTCCTTCCATAGTAAAACTAACTCTGCAATCTATCGGGGACCAAACCAACTCTCTCTCCGACTGCTAAAAATCTACTAAAAATTTCGTCTGCTTACATTCAAGCCGGCAAGGAAAACTCACTGGGTGAGAAAACAACACAGCTCGATTACCAAAGTCGAGAACAGAGAAATTTAAACAAGATATATATTAAAACAACTACAGCGGAAAAGGCGCGAAAAATTTTGCTTCTAATTCGCACAAAAACGTTTAAAAAACAATAAAACTTTAGAATAAATTATAGAGAGAGAGTAAAGCATCACAGAAAATGCCATAAGGAGAAACTAAAAGAAGAAAAACAAAATTAATTAGTCAATATCTTCGTCCGAGGGATGACGTCATGAAAGAAAATGGGAACGTCACAAGCGAGACGGTAGGCGTTTCAACTACTACTACTAGAGACTACTGCTACTACTAGTAGTAGTAGTAGTTCGGTCCCAGTATCTCTTAAGTACAAATTACTTATTCAGTTATTAACAAACTATGTTCTTCCGTTTGTTCTTCTTCTTTTTTCTTTTTTGAATTATTTTAGATTTACATTTTACGTTTCCAAAATGCATGTTGAGGTTGATATTATGCAGTTATTACCGTTTATCATGGTGATCGTTATTATTATTAGTAGTAGTAATTAAATATTATTACCTTATTTAGATACTGTGGCGTATTTGAAAAACTATGCTCTTGGGGAGACTCCATCGGTAAATGTGGAAGCAGCTCTGAAGGAAGCTGAAAGTCTACTTAACCAAATTAAACGAAGAAACTTGCTTCCTTATCGTGGAGATGCTGAAAAAGAGCAACGGTATGTAATTAGTTGTAGCATGTTTTCTTGATTGTGAATGCATAATGATCGATGTGGTAATACTCTTGAAGAAAGTACTGTATATAATACACTCAAAAAAATACTAAAGAATTTCCCCATTTTCTTACGTACAATAAGAACATTTATTTTTAAGTGACTTACTTTATTAGAACTTAAATTTTTGAAGCACAAAGAGCGAAACATTTAGATTATCAAACGAACAATACAAATATTGTTTTCAATCAAACCCTAATAATACTTTTACTTTCACCAATCCAAAACTTAGAGAACTGTGATTGTGAAGTCTTTGGGTGTTGGGGTTTCAAGGGAGTCATCTACCAGTTATAGTGAATCTACATACAGTAATAGAGTTTGTTTAGTTGTAGTAAACAGCGAGCTTCTAGAGTATTTAAGAGGAGACCCTAAAATACGTAGTCCAGAAACCTGAGATGCCTAAAGGCTATAAATATATTAAAAAAAGAACGTTGTCCAGAAACAAAGAGTTGTGAAATTTCTACTCTCCTTATTAACATAAATATGAGATCACAATTATAATAATTACAGCTCTGATCAGTGCTTGTCTTTCAAAGATTACTTAGTAATGATTATTTTCTAAGACTCTTTATTTTCGTTGAAGAATTCCTTCAGTTTGAGACTCGGTTGATTCTGAGAGCAGGTAATGTTTAAACTATCTAAAGGAATCCTCAACAGAGGAAAGTATTTAAAATGTTTCCTCTTCTCCTGTAAACACATTAAAGCTATTAACCAGGATTCTTCATTACTTTTAAATGACGTTGCATTTATCCTTAATTCATTATTAGATTCAATCAGGATATAGAGAATAATTTGATATCATCTCCACAAAATTTGATTTGATAACTGTCTTTGTATAAATTAAATCTTAGTATTAAATAAATTTAAAAAACGATCGTGTTCACATGGTTAAAATTATGCAGTACATCAAAATCATATTTCATGTACCTGAAGAAAGTTAAGTAGTTGCTGTTTTTTCACTGGTCGTTTTATAGAACTTTGTCGACCTGTAAATTAAGTAATTGTTTCTTATGCACTAATTTGTTGTGTATTCAATCGTGCTAGATAATATATTTAGAGATAAAGATATTCATTATTTGTATAAAATGTTGAGTGAAAAGTTTCCTTATTGTCTATTTTTTTTTCCTTTTTGGTTTCAGTTTAGCTGACAAATTATTAAGGAAGGTGCAAGGTTTACTGTTCAATAGGACTCATTTGGAAGACCTGCAGCACAAGCTGTCTAATTTCCAGTCTCGTCTTGATGATCTCTATAATACGCTTGAAAACATTGTTGCAGATTTAAATGAGGTTTGGGCACACTTCAAGCATAATCTATACAATTTGATAAAATAATTTTAACTATAGTTTTCTAGTAATTAGTTCATACATCAAATATTTATTTTTTTAATTATAAATATTATTATTTCTGTTTATTGATCTTCATTTTTATTCACTGAATTTAAGGCAATTTAATGTAGAGAGTTATTTTTTCAAGAGTGTATGCAGAACTAAATTTAGAATAGGAGACAAGTTGATCAGGCGTGAATTATATACAGCCCAGGTAGAGAATATATATACACTCCATTGATTTGCTATTGCTTTTTGAATATGTTTGGATAAAGACTGGTAACGTTGTGATGCCACGACATTACTGAGAGTTTTCGAATTAAAATTTTCACAATTAGATGACTCCAGAAGTATTGCGTACATTCTGTAATGTGCATATTATTCCACATAAGTTCGTAAGGCAATATTTACCCTATATAAACTTGAATGCGGTTTATTACTATTCGTCGTCTATTTTATCATTAAAACTAGCGTACGCTGTTATCAATATATTGTTGACGTGTAGACTTTCATTTTGCAGGTAAATGAATTGCTAGATAGCAATAATGTAAATGCAGAGAAAATGAGGGTGAAAGTGGAGAAGATCAAATCCAACAAAGAAGAGACTCAATCTTTTATCAGAGAAGGGCAGCAACATAACAGGAACGCACAAGATTTACTTAGTGAAGCACATGAGAATTTTCAGGTAGGACTTTGATGAACTAGAATGAAGTTTACTTATTCTTGTTCTTAGCTAATTCTAGTTATTGCTTTTGTGTGTTAGGAATTTTGATGTTCTTTCTTCCCAATTACAAGTTCATTTTCCTCTTTCCACTGCAAGGATTATTAAATCTGGATGTTTCAAGTGCTAGAGTTGTCTTTTAAATTAGATTTGGTTAGGTTCATTACAGCATTCTGAAGTAACTCCTAACTGCATATTATAATCACTCCTTCCGAAAGTTGTACCCGCTTTATGTACTGTAAGAGCTAATGTTACATATAACATATCCAACTTGTAACCTGGAATCAATAAAATAAATAATCAAATCCACCATATATTGACGAATGTCATTTGGAGTTAATAAGTCATGAATTCAGTAGCATACTTACAGGAATATAAGGCATCGTAACTTTAGTTTATACAAGATTATGCTTCCAACTCAAAATTTGTACTATGTATTCACTAAGTACACAAAACTATGCTCTTCTAATCGTAAGGGAACACTGCTTATAAGGAAAGTAATTGAGCCATAGGTCCGACCTTTTACGTACAAAAAAAAAAGTGTTTAGATATTTAATATAAGGCAAACGAACAACGGTTTCCTTTCTTTTGAATGGATTGGAGAATCTCTCATAGTCTTTACTTTTTGTATCATTCATGCTCTTATCTCTTTCTTTCATCTTTATGCCGCTTTCTTTACCTCTTTTCCTGTGTTCAGTCTTCGGTAATCTTTCTTTCTTCTTCACTTGATTTTACAGTGTTGGTCTTTTTTTTTTTCTATTTCATGGCTGTTCGTTGTCTTGTCATTCTTCAGTTACTACTCGTGATGACATATACCACACTCCTTAAGCTCAAATTGACCATCCTAACTAAAGTTTCCAATATTTTATTTTTCGGTTACTTAATCCAAATTAATTGGGTACGCAAGGATCTGTGACTTTAATCAATACTAGTTCTGAGAAGTAACGTCTTTCGGTCAGTACAGACAACTATTAAATTTCTTGTTCATTTGGTGTGAAAAATCTTGGACTTATGATCTACGCAAACTTTTTAGATAAGATGCAATGGCAAAAGCATCTTCTGTAATCTTCAATAACTTTAGTTTTAGCAGACTTGTCCTCATTTATATAAATCAACTTAATATGCATTTCTCACAGAAGGAAATAAATCAGTTTGGTTATACATAATTCACTTCATAAGTTACAAAATCTCAATTTACCTATAATAATAATCACTTAGTTATGTATTTAATTATAGTCTTTACCGCAGAGTTCCAAACAAAGATAGGAACTCTTGTTCTTTTCTTCTCGTTTCTTGCTCCCTTCGTTTCTTTTCTTTGTAGAGTTCTTCCGTCCAATATGATAACTTTTACATTTCATTAATCTGATACTTTGTTTCATGGAGCAGTTATATCAGTGATTCGTGAACAATTACAAAGAAAAGTGGACGATTATTTTCACAACTTCTTGAGGAAGCGATGAAGAACGTAGCGACTCTCGTCTGTATTTGAAGTATCATACTGTTATTCTCGTAGTAAAATTGAGAAGCCTGGAAATCCTACCAGAATAACCGGTGCGAGTAGTGTTCAAACTTGTGTTACCTCCTCAATGCTGAACCAAAGTCAACGACCTTTACTACTAGATCATGCGGTTGGGATTTTTTTCAGTTTACCTTGTGAAGACAGGAATCGGAATGGTTGATGTTCTGGCCTCCTCCCTCTTGGAATGCGTCTTTATCTCATCCCTCTTACCTGAGACGGGCTTTTGTCTTAGAGCGGTAGTCAAGAAATACAAATCAGTTCAATTCAGGCTAACTTATTCACTTCTGTTTTTCTAATCACTCGTGTCTACTACGTTTCGTATAACACTTTGTTGAATCTTAACGGCGTAGTTCGCTTCCTAGCAATTATTTTATTCATTCATTACTTCTTGACGCATCTTTTGCCTATCACATCATTTCATTCACATGCATTAGAATTTATTGCCTCCAGAAAGAATATTCTATATGAGCTAATTTATTTATTTTCTTAAAAAAAGACGTAGAAGATGAAAAACAAAATCACTAGGAGATTACGATGAAAATATTACATATATTTCAACACATATGTTTCTCCTCACGTAGAGCATGTATATATTGCAGTGGCACAGAGAATGTGAAGATCATTGCCGACAGCTGTAGTCATGCAGTCTGGGGCATGGGTATTTGTGCATTTTGAAAACTTAATAGAAGTCATTAGTTACTAAAATGACTCTCAGAGTGTTTTTTCTTTTATGTGAAGATCATTGCAATGCTTATCCTACTAACGAGCAGTTGTTTTCTGGTACGAAATTATAATATTTAGTCTGTATTCTTCCCTTCAACAGGACCTTCTTGAATTGGAAGCAGAATTCAAAAACTACACAGATGATCTTGTACGTCGAGAGGGAATTTTGGCGAGAATTAATCCAGAATATAGAGAGAAATACGTGATTCCAGCAGAAAGACATGCAAACAAACTTCTTCAACAGGCTAAAAAATTGCGAGAGTAAGTTTGTCCTATTCTGGGTGTGTAGAACCCTATCTTACAATTTGTAGCACAGTTATTGAAGCCCCTTTTGTTGTTGTTATTTTGTTTTGTTCTTGTTGTTTTATGCTTTATATTTACTATTTGAAATTTGAGAGAAAATGTGTAATGGTGGCTAATGTAAGGAAAGAACTTTAAAATAACAATCGAGAAATGGAAAAGATACGTGCACAATACTGTGTTGTGCTTTTAATTGCTGAAAATTAGTTTTAATACTTGTTTCACAGTTTACTATGAACTTTCTTTGCTTATAAAGAATGTAGCAAGATTTATTTCTTTAATAATATTCACTTCAATGTGTAAAGTGATTTTGCAGAATATAGATTAAGTTGAATTGAATTGAAGTTATAGTCTTTACCCTATCTTGAAAACTGTTAACTCTGTCGGACAACTGGCGGTTCAAGATCAGCTGCCGCCAGAGGTGCTTTCTGTATATGTGGGCTCAGTGATGGCTGGACAGTGGCTTGGGATTGGCAAAAAATTTCGGGCCGTCGTCGGGTGGTTACCGATAAGTGGGAAAATATCGGACCATGGATTGTCCGAAGGCGACACTCCACCATTGAATCTAGCTGTACACTGTTTAGCATACGTCAATTTTCTTTTGAATGTTATCAACTCAGAACCTTAGTGGGAAGCCATTAACGGATTTTGCACTTTTGGAAATAAAGCAAGGTGTAGGTTTAATATAATCAGCTGTACATTTTGTGTATGATACCTCATTTAGAGGGACTCTGTCATCATCGATATTGGATTACAAACTGTATTGAATATAGTGAAAAAAGAAAGATGTGATCTTAGTCTTTTGGGAGTACGGCATAGATCTCAATTTGCATTGTGAATTGATAAAGAAATATATGTGAGAGAAGAACAAAGATCGTTCTGATATTTTTAAAACATCAATAATTTAATAAATTAAAATGGCAGAATATTTTTAAATTTTAGTTTGTTAGTTCACTTTCATAATACTCTGTCACCTGTGCTTATTTTCTTTTGTTCTTTTAGTTTATTCAGTGGAACTAAGCACGAAGCTGACATAGCTTTGCGAGCGGCTCGTGCTTACCAAAGCATTGTTGATGCACTTGAGGAAGCAAGAAATGCTGCCATCAATGCAAGTAACTCAGTAGATGACGCTTACGGAAAGGTTAGTTTGGAAAGAGCTAGTAATGTAAGTGGCTTTTCAATCTATTTACTTATCTAATACCGTTACGTAGAATTTAAAAGAAATCTAGTAATCAAATTATGGATGTTTTCAAAGCATTATAAATGGAATAAAAAGAATTTGTGTGCCTCAAAACATCATAATAATTATACAGGTTATACTTTCGGGCTTTTTTTTTTATCGTTTAATATTTCTAAATATCGTACTAACGTTTTGTTTAGCTAGTTGCCGACATCAAGAGACGTTATAATGTAGTTCAAAGTGTACAGTCATTACGATATAGACTAAGATAGATTTTTCAATAAGATGTCTTGATCTTAGATGTTAGTATAAGACTAGATGTAGACAACACTTGCGCGCAAAGGATAACAAGTTTGACTTTGTACCTCTTAAATAATATTGATTATTAATATAGAACTCTCATTGGAGATGAGAAAGATGTAAAACTCCCATTCCGAAACTATTTAATTTTCAAGCTCATCACTGGAAGACCAGACATAAGTTTAGAAAGACTACAAGTGCAGATGTCCACCTTAGTGCCATTCCACCTATGACAAGAAAACGTCTAAGTGGAAAAATCAGACATGTGACAAATGGTCTAGTTAGAAATGGGTACAACAAGAATTCGATTCAGGAGACAATAAGAACAAACAAAGCATAATTCTACGCATAAAGCCTAAATTAGTAAAGATGATCAGGAAAGAAAAAAATGACAACCTTACATAAGTAGTATCAGTAGCTGATTTAAGATATTATTAAAATGATGCACGTCAAAAGATTTACGGGATCATGACTTATACAAGAAGTTTATAAAACGCATGACAGTATTTTGAGGATGAGTTTCCCAATTCCTATAGTACAAGCATGAAAATTGATTATGTCCATCTTCCTAAAAAAATTCGTAGTTTCAGAACCATAGTGGCCAAAATTAGCATGTGTTGACTTTGCAAATGATTGAAATTGTAATCATAGGATGCATCCCAATATGGACATAATAATCAGTTTACACCTTCGCACTATGGTGAATTCATCCCTGTAATATTACCGTGTATTTTTAAATACACTGTATAGACTACTGGCTAAAACTAGGAGCAATCTGCAACTGATAAGGACATTCTTCCCATGAAGTTCCAGGTGTACGTAAAATTAATTGCTTTGCTCAGAAGTGCATATAGACCAGACATGATGAGCAATAGAAACAAGAATTAGAAAGGACGAGCTACTTTGCAACAAGAAAAATACAGAAGAGAGAAGAATGGAAACAAAAACAGCTGTGGGAGAAAGCTTGTTTGTGTATTACACACGAAGCGAATTTACTTTCAAAAGCCAGAGGTTCTTCACAAAGAGATAATGATTTCGTAAGTTAATCAAGAAACTTATCAATATAACCATTGGCAATCCTAATTCAAACAAGAAAGGCACTTTTAAATTAAACCCAGTTTGGGAAACAACAGAAAATTTGAAATCTACATCATTCATAACGTATCTGATGAAGTCGACGACTAGGTCAACGAAGTGGTCGTAAGATATTTACGAATATTACATCACGAAAAACGCGAAGATAAACGACATATGGCAATATATCATGAAAGATTATTTGAAGTAAAGTTATAAATGATTTGAAAAATAGCCTCCAAGACACTCAAGTTTCTGGCAGGAAATATCTTTTAGAAATGTCATGTGACATTACTTTTAAAATTTTCACTTAATACGTTTAAGAAAAAAGGATTATCTTTTCTGTTGTCGATGCTGTATAAGCAGGAGTAACCTTGGCTACAAATGTTAGTTATATTTTTATTCTTTTTATTCTTCTTCTTCTTCTTATTTATTATAGATTTGGACTTGAATATGCAAGTCCTGTTTGGAATTACATCAGTTGAAGCTATCCAAAATAACTTTATGTTGGCTCAAGTGGAAATTTAAGTCGAAATTTAGTCATCTTTCTCTGGATAATATTAGAACATACATCTTAAGTAGCACTTCTACGTCGGCCGATATGGGTATATTGGATTTTACGACATCGATCGATATCGTTCAGCGACATGGGCCCCATATTGGATGGCAAACATCTTGGCCAATATCAGTCAACTATATCGTTCGACATCGGACATCTATATCGTTCAACGTCGATCATCGACATTGCTCAATTATATTGATTTCTATAATTTCTGCTCGTTTTTCATTGTTCTGAAATTGTTATATGTACTCTCTAGTAATTATGTGATCTCCTCTGTAATTTAAATACCTGTTTTTGTATCTTTTCTATACTTTTACTTATTGTATGATTATGTATTTGGGTGACATTCCCAGACTGAGAGCTATATTGTCAAATATCCCTTAATAAATAATAATAATAATATTTTCTCATTTTGTTACTTTATTTTGTACTTAAGTTAAACATTGTTATTTTGTTAAATTGTAATAACATCAGGTTTGATAGGAAGTAAAATTGACTCCGACAATTATGAATAACATAGTTCGTGCCTTAATAATAATAATAAAATGAATTTTATGGGTGGTAACATCACTATGGCTTACGCCCTTCCCGAGTTCGTGCCTTGAGTTCTGTTGAACATTATGATGTCATGAAAACAATTATCGAAAGTGTAAAACTGCGAAGAGCACAAGAAATTGAGTGAAGTACAGATATTAAATTCTCAATGTCCCCTTAAAGTAAATGTACCAGCGGATAATTTTAAAAAAGAGCAGAATGGTAGAGAATGATAAGAGATTACTATTTTGTATGTTCAGGCTAAAATTATGAAAAAGTTACAGCAATTAGTCGATCACGGAGTATACAAATCAATTCTTCATCCGAACTTGTTAAAATTATTAACAGTACTTTCTGTCATCGTGATAGCACTTGCACTAAATAAAGAGCTCTCTAGGTAATTTACATTCCAACTCTTGTTCATCGCTTCCCTCCGATGGCTTGTTTATATATATTACCACTCGCATGTGATTTTTTTTTCGACTTTTTCTCTTGAAACCGATACATCAAGAAAGAAGCTTCAGTAAAGGGTGCAACTGACATCAACTCAAATTGTGATCATGATCCTAATCTGTTCTATAAGATGTTTCTGTTTCCACAATTCTAATACCTCCACTTCCTTTTACTCCCATCCTTATATTTCTAATCCTGGTTGCCTCTCCCTTCACTCAAGTCTTTTTCCATTGCTTGTCAGTTTCTTTGGTAGCGTTTCTTTGCTTATCCTTTAACGTGCCCGTATCAATTGAGACTGTTTTTCTATTCTGTCGTGAGATCTTTCTTCTCATAGTATTTCTGTTTTCTTCATTTCTTCTAATGAGTTCCAACATATTCCTCCTCAGAAATTGCTTTTCAGTAGCCTGTACCTTACTTACATCTCTTTTTCTTGGTACATGTTATTCACCCGTATACCTCTGTCGGCCCAAAATATGTTTCTTACTACCTTTTTACGTTTTAAAGAAGTAAAGAACTAAAGTTTTCATTTCTTTCCTATTAAGTTTTACTTTAATGACGTGGTTCTTTCTTCTTAGAGCTACTGCTATCTCGTTCTTTCCTGTGCTGAACTTTATTCCCAGCTCTGTCTACTTTCTCTGTCCGAACCAGAAAGTGCTCTCGACTTCTTTGATAGTACTTCCTCAGATCATTGTCGTCTGCGTACAGGACAGCTTTCTCTTTCGTTCTTTCCACTACTTCTGACAGAATCTCATCCATCACTATGTTAAATATCAATAGAGACACTGCCCTGCTTCAAGGTTCATTGTATCTCGAACCAATCAGTATTGTCATATTATTTATGTCTTCACACATCTTTCATTTGTTTCGTACAAGTTCTTTACTCTGTCCCGTAACTGTTGCTTTTCTTTGCAATTGCATTCCATACTACGATCTCTGTAGCTTATTATAAGCCTCCTCTGTGTCTAGGAATACCCAAATTAGATCTTTTCCATACTCGTAATTACCTCTCCTGTACTTTTTTTTTTTTTTTACAAGAATGATCTCTAATTGTGGTCGTGAAATTTTATTCATTTACAAAGCATTAATAGAAACTGTATGTTGTTATTTCTTGGTGTATGTTAATAATCAATACTTCTTGCTGTAAGCTTCACGGAGTATTGTGGAACCACTGATGATGGACTTCATTATCTGCTTAATGGTTGTGTTGGGAACGTGAAGATAGCCATCATGAAATTGGTGTTCTGCCTGAGGTCGATTCAGATGGGGTCGTTCATGAAAATTTCAGTGCTGATCACAAGCTTGTGTAAAATCAAATTAATTTAATTACCTTTCCGTTTGAGTTACTATGGCCTGAATTAATACTTTGTGTTTAACCAAACGTTCTTTGCTGTATAAACAAAACCGTAACGTCAAACGTACAGCCTACATTACATTAAATTTTACAACAACGAGACTGTGTTTTAATTTCGAATTAGGGAAGATTTGCATAAAATTTTAGGTTTTAACTTCTGCACTTTAGAATTTTTAAACTTAAATCGACTATAATGTTAAAAGAATTATACCTTTCTTACTTAGGTATATCCTACTGACAAGGATTTATCTGTTCCTGACAGAGCAAAACAATCTCAAGACGAATCGAAACAAATATTGGAATCCTCGAAAACACTTCAAAATAAACTAAATGAATTACAACGCCAGCTTGGAGATGATCAAGAGACACTTGCCGAGATTCAACGTAGTTTAATGAGTTCAAATATCACAAACCAGGAAGTATCCGCTCAGTTGGACCAACAGGAAAATGGTAAGATTTGAGTGCCTTTTTAAATATACATTTATCATAAGTAAAGTCACGCATTGGTATAGTCATATTTGTGATATAGTGTACAGAATATATCGAAAATGGTTTTAATTTATATTTCAAGAAAATAAAATAGAACGAAAATATTCTGTCTTAATTTTTTGTTCTGAATTTAGTTTAGGAGATGAACGTGTGTATATAAATATATATATTATTTAACAACGCTGCATAAACACTGGCAGATTGCTTTAAGATGTTGCTAAAGATAAACTTGTTACCAAATCGTTACATTTGTAAAGCGAATGTTGCTTAATTTAGTCAGAGCAGCAAATTAGTCAGAGAGTATTACTTTTTACTCTAAATTTATAGTTGATGAATTTCGGACTTCATTTTGCATTGAATATGTAAAAAGTTGTTTAAAAACTGAGTGACTTAAGAAAGAAGTTTGCATCAACCAACTAAATAAGTAGAAACAAATATTAAAGTACAGTTTAAGTAGGAAAATTCCTTTGCTTTCCAATTCAGCAGTTTCATATAAGTTTCGCTATATTTATAATATTTATTAATAAACAATACATTTATTATGACAGGTGCGTACTCTACCATTAGTACTGGCCAACCTACAACTTAAAATGTATGCACTTATACGTAAGTGAATGTCTGGGTGAGCTTTCTGGCCTTGAACTGATAAGGCCTGTATTTTATTCATACCAAGAATACATTACATAAAATTAGGGTTGACTTTAAGCAATAAAAAATGACGAATATTGTGGCGTCCAGAGTGGGAGAATTTGTTCAAGTTTACTCGGGTTTCTCAAAATGTAAGAATATTTTGATACGTCTAAATTTCGAGTACCTAGTCATTGGCCGCGATGGAGGATGGTTATTCAATGCCTGAAAGTATTAACAATGTATAGTATGTGTACTTTTATAAACAATGGTAAATTGCAAAATGTAGAAGCTGCTCGTAGAATCAGAATGTGTGCTGAAATATTAAAATATGCTCAATCAAATAGAAAAGCTAATTAAAATACATTAGTAGTAGTGGTAATATGTTGGTTATTGATTAGAAATTCCCAGGTTAGACTCTGATATCAATTCCTGAGATTTTTGTCGTTTTGTACGACATAAGTAAATTGTATGGTTGTACATCTTTAATATTATCATAATTCCTTACATTATATTCATTAACATCGTAAAATACACGATATACAAAATAACAGACATTTTGGCTTAAAAAGTAAGTGGTAACAGAAGCATGATGGAACTTCCGGTGGATGTATCTTGGTCATTTGTGAATATCGCGTTATAAGATTGTAAGGACAAAGTATTAGCGAGAACGGTTTGATTGAAAACTAGAATGTCTGCTTACTGCTGCTTCTAGGGTGGACTGTACGCAAACCTTGAAATGATATTTAACTATTTAATAATTTTAAATACCGTCGTTTCTTATTTGTAGTTTCTCAGCAAACAGCCGAAGCCACTAAAAAAGCATCACAAGCATTATCCAGAGCTGAAGAAGTGATCTCTGAAGTGATGGAAATAACTGATAATGTGGAAAATGATCTAAGGCCCAAGATTAATGAATTTACTCGTGAAGATCCACTTAAGCTTGATATGGCTAACAGTCATAGTAAGTTAAATTCTATGCATTCATATCTATTCAAATGTGTAGGTAGGTTTTGTGCACTTCTTATTTAACATGTCCGTTAGGTAACTTGTGATTTATGGAATACTGATTTCATTTTTTTTTAAAGCACAAGCAAGGATTATATCTAAGTAGAGCAAGGTTTTATTCCTTTTAGTGATTTTATGTAGAAAAGCTTATCCTGTGAGATTGATTTCTGCATATATAGTGTAAATATGTAGGAGGGATTGCCCCCTTTAATAATTCTTCTTTTTTTTTTTAATTTCTATTTCAATGAAACGAAGAGATGAACAAGAAATGCTTCTAAAAGTCTTAGTTTAGATTAGTTTGTGGACCTTTTATATGAGAAAAAAGTGACCATTGAAACCAACTAATCAATATCTTTGTAATTCATATCAAAATATTATAATTAAACTAAATTTGATCCAGTACAAGTACATTCTACATTTTTATACTAAATAATCGGTTTCAAATAACTCATTTGAAATCTTTGCTGTGCTTCCACCAAACTTGTAGGGAAAATAGACATATTGAATTTATACATACTAAGCACAGTTCCAGATTGAATGTTCCCCAAAGCTAATTGGGAACATTATAGGCATGTATATTTAGATATTTTACTTCAGTGTCAAAGAGAAATTTTGGAATGAAATTAAAGCAGCCACACTATAGCCTTATTCATGCTAATTAATATAAAACGTCAAGATGTTTAATAAGTAAGTCTGGGAGGAATATATCTCTAACAGCAGCAGTTTATAAGTAATTACAAGCTGATAACACTCTTATTATTTATTATTTCAATTGCTTAAGAAGAAAGTGTTTCTGATAGCATCATTGTAGTCACACTGTTTTGCTTTCCAGATGACAGTGCAAATGTAATATTGTTTTATTTTTTTAATTAAGTTAAATTAATCATAGGAGAGAAGTTACTTCTATTTTGATAAATATTTTTTTACGTTTAAATTAATCATATTTATGTGACAACATGAAAATTAGAAATTAATTACGAACGTTAGGTTCTAAAATTTATATTTTTCTTAGTGATTGAAATTTAAAGGTCAGATACTTACGTAAAATTGTTACAAAAGAGTACTATTAGTATTCTTGATAGTGTAAATACTTTGTGTATATTTTGAAAAAAAATATGTAACATTTCTATGTTCCAAACTTTGAAACTGGTTCGTTACTGTTTGGTATAGTGAAAGGGCCTAGTTTCTGTTAAATTCAATATATATATATATATATCTCAAAAATAATTTAATTTTACGTTTTCTGTACAACGTAACATTAATTGTGTTTAAAATTCAATGATTGACATTTCTAAAAAACTACCAAAGTTTTAATAAATACTTGAAGTAAGAAAACTACTCCAAAGGAATTTCGAAGTTAGTTCGGATAATGTAACTTGTACCTTAATTGAGAAAATGTAAAGTTGACTCTTTTCTCTTATAGTTCTTGAAGTCAAAAGACAGTCGAAAGAAATTAGAGACCTAGCCAAAGGTTTAAAAGCAAGAGATATGAACATTACAGGTTTGAGTGATACATTTCAAGCTAAACTTGATGAATTACGAAGTAAAATCATGAGAGCACGCCACGCTGCACAAGGCGTAAGTACTTACATAAATCTGGGTATAGTGACGTGTTTTATATTTAAACTTAATAAGATCTATTTAAAGTGTTTTTAAAAAACTCTGTCTTAAAATGTTTTAGGTTATGTTTCTGTATTTGTCATTTTTTTGTGAAAAACTGGCGTCCCGTGAAAGATCCATTAATTTTATCGTTTGTTTGCAAGAACAAGTAACTGAGAAGCACACTACAGTCAGTAAAATTTTAAGATAATTTTAGAAATTAAAAATATTAAAATATCTTCACTCTTTAGGTATAAATGAGTCGCGCAGAATCGTTATTCTAATTGAGACTATAGTTGAAAATGGGTATGTGTATGGGTACAGTGAAATCAACTCTTGCAATCAAACACGATTGTTGCGACAGACAAATATTATCTAGAAGCAATGCTTCTTTGTGTTTCTTCTTCTTTGATTTAGAAAAGAAATCTGATTGCACTTTAGCAAATTTCTTTCTCAGCTATCTGTTGAATGTAAAAATCCATTTAGGATTTAGAAATACGGTTCGGTGTTACCTTCAAGGAACTGTGAACAAATTTCATGAGTTAATGGTTTCTAAGAAAAGAAAGTTTAAGTAATTTGGAAACATTTGAGCCCTGCTGTCCTCCAAGATTTCCAATTAACCCAAAAAGAAGAGATGCAAAAGTGCAAAGTGAGAATGCAGATGAGGAAGCGCCGTACACTTCGAATACCATCTTATTTCAAACGTAAAACGAAAATCAAAGTAAAGAAGACCGTAATTCCTAACTAGTCTCTTTTGCTTACTGCTAAGCAGTTTCTTTGGAAAAGTGTTTCTTCAATAAAAGTGAAGAACTACAATTATATATAAGAAATCTTCTCCTTTTGTTTTCAGCTATGCATTTATTGATAGGTAAAGACATATAGTTACACTAATACTAATTCGGCCTGAGCCAAAGTTACCTAAAAGCCTTAAATAAAATTTATTTCACTAAAACTAATTTAGATGTTAGTCATATTGTTCCATTTGATTCTGCTACTATAACATACAGAAGATTGGACAGAAGACTATAACATACTTAGTTTAAAACTAGTATCTAACAGCTGCAAAATTGTTACAAACATCACTATATGTAAAAGCAAACGAAAATATAGCATGTAGAGCTGTAGTTTCTTCCATACACTGTACAAACTTAAATGCGTTTACTGGAAAGAAGGTGTTCCGTTATTGTTATCTACCCAACCAGCACTTTAATTGTGGAAACTGTTTAGCATTTATTTCACGACTGCAAACTTGTGTTTTACACATGGATAACGCTTCTTAAGTGAATTTGTGCTAACGCTGTTCTGGATTCAATCGGAAAATATCCGTTAAGTCAATAATAAAGGTTTGTGGTTGTGCCAAACCATTTGTATTGAGATAACCGTGTGTGTATATACCTGTCCGCTCTGTCCATTTTCCTTCCTACCAGTTGAAAACTCATTACTAAACGTACTAATTTTCTATAGTGTTTGTGAAGTTCGTGTGCTCCTATCTCAAGATTTCACTATGTAAGTATCCTTTTTTTCCTACCTTGTTTACCATCTTATGTATTCCCGCGTTGGGCTTCCTTTGTTCCAACCACTTGGTCACCACACCACTTCTTCGTCCGTCCTTTGTGTTTTCCTGTTATTCTGTCGTCAGTTAGTTTCAACATTCCTTTGAATTTTCCACCTTTGTTGCTTGTTCTCGCCCCCCTTCGTATCTTGTCTTCCTTTTTATTATTATTATTATTCCCTTTTTTCCTGAATGATTGCTTTTCCTTTTTTTTAGTTATTTTTTAGTTATGGTTTGGTTTTCACTCTCAGTTAATTGACTCCTCTACTTCCCGTCCCGGCTTTACTTGACTTTTTGCCTTTCCTACGCCAATCTTTTCATGGGACGCCTGGAGACCCAATACCTCAACTGCACACCTCTCAAACCTTTCACCTGACTTTGCTATATCGATGATATTTTCTTGATCTGAACCCACGGACAAGAGTCTCTAGAAACATTTCTGCAAAACCTCAACTGCACCTTTCCCGTCAAGTTCACTTGGTCCTTCTCGAGGGAACACGTAACTTTCCTTGATGTGGATGTCTGGCTCAAGAACAGTCGACTTGAGACAGGCGTTCATATCAAACCTACCAACAGTATGCAGTATCTCCATTTCAACAGCTACCATCCATACCATACCAAACGCTCTCTTCCATACGTTCTTGCTGTCCGGGGCTCCCGCATCTGTTCTTCTGATGACCTGCTCCGTAACTATTTCAGTAACCTCTCCTCAGCTCTCACTAACCGTGGATATCCCAAACACCTCACCCGTAAACAACTGGACCGTGCCCGTAATCACCCTAACTCAGCTGACCTCCCCGCGAAGCTCCCTCCGCTTCCAATCTTCTCACCCAGTACCACCCAGCCTTTAGGCCCTCCAAAAGCTCCTCAAACTGGCATACCCCTTACTCACTGCGTCACCTGAAACTGAAAGAGTTTTCCCGTCTTGTCCCAAAATAGTCTACAGCAGACCTCCGAACCTCAACACGATTCTCACCAGAACTGGACTAATCCCGTCCCCTCCCCCCAAACTTAGCAAGTGCAATAGACCCCGCTGCAAAACCTGTCCTATTTTTGATCCCAGTCTTTCCTTCGTACATCCTGTCACTCACAAGACGTACTCTTTCCGACACTCCGGTAGTTGCATATCTTCCAACTTCGTTTATCTCCTACTCTGTAACCTATGTTCCGCCTTGTACGTTGGCGAAACTCAAACTCCTCAACATTCCGCATCAACAACCATCGCCACTCCTCCAAATCTCAACTTCCGCACCTCCCCATACCCGAACACACTTCTTATCACGGCTGCACCTTTGACGAAACCTTTCGAGTCAGAATCCTGAAAGTCCTGAACCCTGACTCACCTGCCACAGTAAGAAAGAGATGGGAGCAGACGTACATCTCCATCTTTTCCGCCAACCATGGACCCGGTCTCAACTGCATGTAACTCCATGCAATGCAGTGCCGTCTTCTTCCTTTCTCTTCCTCGTTCCGTCTCTAGTTGCACTTTTATTTTATTCTATCTTTCTATATTGTTTCTTTGTTCTCCCTTCATCATTTGTGTTATTATTATTATTATTTTCCACCCCTCCCCTCCGACTCTTTACCCTCTTATTGCTTCAGGAAGCCCCTTACCTGCTCCAAGTAACCTAGTAACCTTTGCACTTTCTTCTTCACTTGGTGTTTTCTCAATCTCATCTAGTCATTTTCCCACCTCCATAACCTGGCCACATTGCCAACCAGCATCATTGGCAATATGGCATTTCCTTAGCACCACTCCTGCACCTGTCTGCTCTGTCCATTTTCCTTCCTACCAGTTGAAAACGCAATTGCGAAACGTATTAATTTTCTATAGTGTTTGAGAAGTTCTTGTGCTTCTATCTCAAGATTTCACTATGTAAGTATCCTTTTTTCTACCTTGTTTACCATTACCATCTTATCTCTCTCTCTCTCTCTCTCT
>JAGDQP010010347.1:0-28608 GCA_022664845.1 Lepisma saccharinum
ACAGTCAAACAAAAATTTGCTCAAAAGTATAGAGAAGTGAACATTTTTGTGTTTCTTATCCTGTATATTATTTATTTGTGGAAATTAACTTATACGTTATTTAAAAGTTCAGCAACCAGTTAATTCTTTGAATAATGTGACATCATCATAACACTGCTCCTCACTTAGCGTTAATCGATACCACTACAGTGAATAGTCAAGTTTCAAGGCTCAAGTTCAAGTTTCAAGGCAACAACTGATCTTTCTCAAAGGATGTGATGATAAACGACAAACCAGGGTGCAATGCACTTATATATATATATATATATATACATAAATTGTTATGTAATTTTCCTTCTATAAGATAACGTGTTTTAGAATATAGTAAATTCCTAGTGTGCTATTTACGTGAAATTTAGTTTTATCTGACGTAAAAAAATGAATGGAAATTTATTTTGTTTTGAAAAGACTCACTGAAAATCTATCAAACGATATATTTGTGGCAACCTCCAAGCCTGTATATGGAAATTTATTATTAATATTCCTCTTGTGATTTTATTTTAGGATATACAGGTAGAAAAAAAAATTCTCTATCACGCCAGGGAGCTAAAAATCCTTTTCTGTCGATCATCTGATTCTTCATTCTTCTACAATCATAAGGTGCTAATACCAATGCATATATATTTCCTTTTATTGCAATTGAGAGTCAATCTGTTCTTCCAACTACTTCTTTGGAACTCATTTTATTTGGGACAGACCTCAAGTTTCTGTAACCCGAAAATTCTCGAATCGGAGGTCGCTATGTCATTTAAAATGTTGTAACATAAATAAGAGACCAAGAGAAGTAGCCAAAGAGTTGCGTTTGAAAAAAAAATATTTATGCGTTCTAAGACACCCCAGAGACTTAAGTCGAACTCTACTTTCAATGATTCTCATCATGAGACAAAATTTCTCCAACAGTATTCGAGGCGCCTATTGACCTTCGAATAGTCAGGTGGGAAATTTGTGGCGTAATATTTGGACTGAGTCTAACCTATTCAAATCCCGAAATTTACACATTTATGTAAATTCTATTAATTTACTTACTGCCAGAAAACCCAGTTTCTGCAAAGCTTCGATAAGGAAATTCTAGTTATTTCAGACCAAAGGAAAAACGAAGTTGCGCTCAGCAACTAAGTTATATTGGCTTAATCTGGTTTTCTTATTACGCAATAAGGAAGGAAAAACAATAGATTATTATTATCCTCTATCTTTGAAAATAACTTGAATTTACAAGAAAAGGAGTGTTGTATCCGTTTGTCAAGGGTAAACTGTGGTTTGTAAAACGCAGTAAGAAAATAGAGTCATCACCACCTCATCCCTGAATTTTCCATGATTTTCGCCTTTCCATATACCATATAAGGACTGTTTTGAGTAGCTTGGCTGTGTCGCGTGATGTGAGAATCACCCGAGGACCTACGTAATTTCCTCGAATTGGGAGTGGTCCATTTGGACTAACAAAAAGCGAGCCAAGGCTGGATCGAGGCTCAATCACTCAGTTTTGCTCTATTGATACGCGTTAACTCTGATCAGCGAAGTTCGACTTTGTCTCGGGTGAGTATGACTTAGTAGAATTTTACTCATTTTTTTGAACTTTGACTTCTTCGAAATAGAATTTCAAACCCTTCTGTACTTTGAAATATTTGATCACGACTTAAAGCATCTCAAACGTAAACTTTTTGGGTTCATTAGTAAATGAAACGTATTGACGAGTAACTCTCAGATCTCCCCTGACGTTTTAATTAGTTAACTTAGATGTAATTAACAATAACAATTAAGAATGTAAAGTTACGTCAGCAATCTCTTTTATTTACTTTAGTATTTTTGTTGTATTTTGTTACGCTTAGCTTAAATAAAATGTTAAAAATGTAATTCACGATTTGTCCAAGTCTATTCAGGTACCTATGAGGCAAATATGCCGCAACTTGACTCCACCACCTTCGTCGTACCTAACCTCGCCCTACCATTTGAAACCTTTGAGAAATGTCTTTTATTTCGCAGGTATGTCCTCAGCGATGGAATTTCCTGGGAACAGGAAAAAAGGATCGCCACAATGTTTTAGCCACGTTGTGCGTTTTCGATTTTTGTGCTTCGTTTAAGTTAGTGTGTTTGAAGAATTTATTCTCAACAAAGGACCCCGCACTTTTTAAATGCAAATTGAGTTTCACTAACGTGTGCTTAAACTTGGCACACAAGTAGTTCATGCCATTGTGATAAAAAAAAGTCTCAATGGGCAAAAAAAAAAATTCTAGTGACAGGATTTCGAGATATTGGCCGATGAAGGTCATAATTGCGTGCAATCGTCGATACCATGCTGAGTTCCTGAACGTCGAAATATCTCGGTTAGAATCAGTTCTTCTGAAAACTGGAAAGACAAAATGCAGAAAATGAACAGAACTAGCGGACGAATGGAGGAACGAAAGTCTGTGCGACCCTGTGTGGACCTCACGGGGCCCAATTGCGATTTTTTAAATGGGAACACCCATTTTTTAATCAAGATTCTGTATCTACGGGAAAAAATGAATCAGAATATGTCCTGGTCAAAACTGTAGGAAGTGAGTCCTGAGACCCACGGGGCCGGAAACAGTATAACGGCGAGAAGTGTCAGATGAACGGTCAAATATCTCGGTTTGAATGCGTTGTTCTGAAAACGTGAGAGAGATAAAAGTTGCACAAAATCAACAGAACGATCAGACGAATTGGGCAACCAAAATCTGTGCGGCCCTGTGTGGGCCCCACCAGACGCAATTTCGATTTTTGAAAGAGGAACACCCGTTTTTGTATTCCATAGTCTGTATCTACGAGAAAACGGAATATATAGTGCTTAAACATGTAGGAAGTGAGTCCTGGGCCCCACAGTGCCGGAAACACTAAATGATGAGAAGCGTCAAAAGGTCAGGAAAGGTCTATATGTATATATAGACCACCCAGCGGAGCTAGTGGTCACCGTCGCTGACTGCTGATCGTTGGTCCCGGGTTCGGACTGGAACGGGCTAGACTCCCCAACGTTGAACTTGAACAGCAAGGGTTGAACTTGAAAATCTCCGAGCGAAGAGAGTCTACTTGACGCCGATCCACCCATTACGATCCACCCACTACTTGACGCCCATCTTCCAACATTTCCACGGTTAGACCGTGACTCACCCAGAGACTTGACGTGTGGTATCTTTCAAGTAAACTTGGCACCATCATAATTCAAGATAATACCATGGCCGAGCGAGAAGCTGAATTACAAGTTTATCTTGATCATGAACCTGGTTTCATAAGGTTTAGGTTTTTCTCACGATACAGAAATGCGACAAGACATCAGTTGTGGATAGTGTTTACTGACGATGTCGACGAAGAAGATAATTCCATTCTATGGAGTTATTGCACTTGTCAATCTGAAGCTAGAAGAACATTGGGTATGTGTGCCCATATTGCAGCTGTAGTGTGGTATTTGGGTTACGCAAGACATCAGTTGCAGGTGACATATCCCTCCACAACTCTTTGTATGTTGTGCTAGATGTTAGAGATGTACACGAGTGGCTGGAAATACTTGATGTTTAGTAGCAATTGGTGGAATATAGGGCTATTGGCGAAGCACCACTTGGAAAAAGTTAACACGCCAGAACTCGGAACCCATTGTGTGGCGTGGAATACCAAGACATACTACTCTTAAACATCTATCTATCTATCTAACTTTGTATAGATAGCTAGATCTAAATCTAGATATATAGATATCTATAATTTTAAAAAATCACAGCCATATTCGATCCACTAACGGATGAGGCCTCTCCTCAGAGGGAGGAAATTGATCCCACGCTGACCAAACGGATTAGGCGAGGAGAGCCTAAGCTCTCACTGTGATCGACACTGTCTTCTTTTCACAGTAGCTCCCCAATTGGATCATGATGCTGGGTGGGCACCGTTCCAGGCTTTCTTCCTTTGGAAAACGCCCATGGCACAGCCGTGAATCGAACCCGAGACCCACGATCAGCAGTCAGCGACGGTGACCACTAGCTCCGCGGGGCAGTATATATATATATATATATCGACGAAATATTATATTCTAGATATTTAACCGCTCCGGACCTTTTGACGCTTCTCATCATTTAGTGTTTCCGGCCATATGGGGCTCAGGACTCACTTCCTACAGTTTTGACCAGGACATATTCTGATTCATTTTTTTCCGTAGATACAGAATTTTGCTTAAAGAATGGGTGTTCCCATTTAAAAAAATAGGCCCCGTGGATCCCACACAGGGCCGCACAGACTTTCGCTCATCCATTCGTCCGCTAGTTCTGTTCATTTTCTGCAACTTTTCTCTCCAGTTTTCAGAAGAACTCATTTTAACCGAGATATTTTGCCGTTCCGGAATTTAGCATGTTATCGATGATTGCACGTAATTATGACCTTCATCGGAAAATATTTCGAAATCTGTCACTAGAATTTTTTGTGCTCATTGAGACTTTTTATCACAATGGCATGAACTACTTGTGTACCAAGTTTGAGCGCCCGTTAGTGAAAACCAATTTGCATTTAAAAAGTGCGGGGCCCTTTCAGCAAACATCTTTACTTCAGCAATTTACAGGTAAGAGGAATCACTTCTATTTTAACTTATTTAGAGGTTTGAATTGTTTCAATCCGAACGGATTAACTACATTGTGCAGTTCAAAATTATTGAAAGGTAATGGCAAACACCATTGGTTCTGCTTCACTCTAGGACTTTTGCTTAGAACAATTGTAGCTTGTTTAAGAGTACTTGTTAGCAAATAGCAATTTCTTTAATTAGATATATATCGTTTGTAAGATAAACAAAATTATATCAAATAAATTATTGTTTTTTCTAAATTGGCCCATACTGGATTAGACGGGAAATGGACAAGTAAATAAATGAATTATTATTAACGTTTAACACGAGCTTTTAAGGACAATACTTATTATTTTGGTAAAGTGGACTCCAAACCACTCCGTTCAGTTGAGTCCGGTGGGAATTGATCTCGTGGCAATGTGCACACAATAAGTAAACGCTCTCCCGCCATGACTGTTTAGCCCTGAATTATTGAGAGCATAAAGACTAATTTTTTAGACTCCAGCAAACTGAAAATCTCAATCAGGATGACCCTTCGCTCTGATTCCTCCCTGGTCCTTTCGAATGTTAAGAAACGATTCTACCAAATAAGCTGCAATGCCTTGAAAGCACAATGTACTTAATCGATTCGGATTGGAACAAACTTCAATCTTAGAATATGAAACTTTTAAAATTGTGGCCAAAAAGCAAAATAAACCGTGGAGAGAAGCACTTACAGCACATGAGGCACCTTCAATTTTGGCTTTATACTCCAAAGAAACAAAATCCTGGCGGAATCCCTGGTCGGACAGCTCATTATGAGTGAAATATTGTAACATTATATAAAAATATCGGAATGTAACAGTTTATTTATTTCAAAACATAAAGAACATTGAAAATTCCCCCCGCCTTTTCTCATCATTTGTCTCTTGAAAAACATTTCTTTAAATCTATTTTTATGGGAAATCAGGATATATATATAACATTTTGGAAGGTTTGTCTTCTTTCGGGATAAGCATAGGGAGTCTGTGATTGTTTTCGGTATGTATACACAAACATTTTTTATATACACACGTAAATAGTCATGCACTCATTTAAAATTATTGGTATTTCGGTTATGCTATGTCGTTTACAGTTTGTTTAAGTTTGTGTAGCGCTCAGGACAGGATTAATAACCAAACTTGTTTAATCGCAGTAGCTGGAAGCAAACAAATTTATAGCAAAACATACGACGGTGGGTAGTATAGTGGAAAGATTGAATTAAAAGCAAATTTTTGATTGTATATCACAAAATTCATTTTTTTATTACATTCGGTTTGTTATATTTATAATACATGATTTAATTACACATATAGAGAACAAGGGCTGCACTTCCAGCTAAACAGAATGAAGCGGATAACCGCGTGGAGACCCAGCTATCCTAAACGGCGAACACCTCTCAATATTTTTGGTTATTAGATACACTGAGTGATAATGTTGTTTAAACAGAGAAAACCAAAATTTTGCTTTTTAAAGAGTGTATACGGCAAATATGCCAGAATAAAAAAAAATACTTACGCAAAGGAGGCCATAGGTGAAGGAGGAAGGTACTATGTAGATGAATGACAGTATTGAGCAGCAAGAGACCTTATCACATTTCGGAGAGCTTATTTATACCAATTTTTAGGTCCTTGGGTTAACAAAAACAACTTTGGCAACTTTTATTTTGAACTAAGCGCTTGTTATTTACTTTTTAGGGTATTTTGCTGGTCTAACATAGTTCGTTGCATTTTGCACGTACGCATTTTTATTTTTGTCAAGGCCTTTACCAGTTTTGTTAACACATGGCCAGATTGTTCTTAATACCAAAAAACACCTTTGTGTTTTTAGATGACTGAATAAAATATATATAATTCTTCTTCTTCCTTTTTTTTACATGATTTATAATTACTATATGTTATATATATATATATATATTATGAAGGCATCACATCCCCGCTGCTGCCAAAATAAAAAAAATACTTACGCAAAGGAGGCCATAGGTGAGGAAAAAAGGTACTATGTAAATGAATGACAGTATTGAGCAGCAAGAAACCTTATCACATTTCGAAAAGCTTATTTATACCAATTTTTAGGTCTTTGAGTTAACAAAAACAACTTTGGCAACTTTTATTTTAAACTAAGCACTTGTTATTTACTTTTTAGGGTATTTTGCTGGTCTAACATACTTCGTTGCATTTTGCACGTACGCATTTTTATTTTTGTCAAGGCCTTTACCAGTTTTGTTAACACATGGCCAAATTGTTCTTAATACCAAAAAACACCTTTGTGTTTTTAGATGACTAAATAAAATATTTATAATTCTTCTTCTTCCTTTTTTTACATGATTTATAATTACTATATGTTATATATATATATATATTTTATAAAGGCATCACAATGCATACAAACACACGCACATAAATATCTGTACATACGAATAAATGGAAGCACACGTAAAGTCTTCACGCTGTTAAAACACACAAAGAAAAACCCACACTAGTACTACGAGCGGGAAAATACACATTCAAGAAAAATTCTCTTTCTTCCTTGTCCTTTCCTTAGAGAAAGAAACTGTCTCTCGATTCTAAGAATTACATTCGGCGCTACGAGAGACTTTACATCAATAGGCATGAGATGTGCAGAGAGATATTGGCTGGAGAGAGATTCCTGTCATCTATCAGCAGAGAAGGGAGTTACCCTGCTTTTCCCTTCTCAGTGGATGCGCTGTTGATTGCTAGCGCCGCACAGAGTGTAGATACCTTGTCCTTTGACGTTCGGTAACCATCTTGGAAATTTTGAAAGAAATGGTCATGGGAAAGTAAACAACTATATTTTGCAACATTGTAGAATTTTTAATGCAGGATATGATAATCAACACTGTTATACATTATTTATCAACGATAAAGTAATCACTATGCGTGTGTGTATATATATCTGTGTATGCATGTGTGTATTAGGGAGAGACAAGGGAGAGAGAGAGAGAGAGATGTATGCGCGGAAATTGTCAGGCAATTAGTCTGGGATATTGTTTAACAATGCCCTCTTTTTTATTCCACTAATCATAATTACTATCATTATGCATCTGGCCTGAGCCAAAGTTTCTTAGTGGTCTTAAAAATTAAAATCAAATTGAAAGAAACATCGTACAGAGCTGACTAACATATCATTTGAAAGATGTTCTTAAACTCTATTGATTCTACCAGTCATGAAGTCTCAGTGGCGAGGTTCGAGGGAGGGGGAGGAAAGGGTACTGTGAGCTGATCTGAAAAACAACATGCTTGGAACTATTTGAGCTAGGAAGGCGATTTAGGTGTCATTTTAAAGGAAATTTAAAACTATATCGATTGCTCTAGTGACGGCATGTCAGTGGTGCAATTTAGGGGAGGGGCGGCGAACAGACTTAAAGAATAACTTAAAATTTGAAATCTCATATAGACTAGTAGCATATCGTTGGAAAGGCCATAACATAAGGAACATTAAGAAATACTCTTTAAGGCGATTTGACCTTCCGTAAGTTAAAGAGAGAGGGAAAAGGGCGTAAGATTATTGAAATTGCATTTTCAGAACCGTCAGTACTAGGAAGATGGTTGAGGTATCATTTTAAAAGTAATTTTAAACGTGACTTCAAGAAATATTAATTAAGGCGATTTGACGCTCCACAACTGTTTCAAGTTGAGAGAAGCGAGAAAAGAGCGCGATAAACTTAACTTCTAAAGTACTTGGGCTAGGAAGATGGTTGAGGGGTTATTTAAAAGGTAATTTAAAACTCTATCGATTGCACTAGTGACAGCTTGTCAGTGGTGTAGTTTGGGGTGGGAGAAGGGAGGGTAGAGCGGCGAGCTGACTTGGAAAACTTAAAATTTCAAATCATGGCATAGAGGCTTGTAGTATATGACTCGAAAGGGCATAACATAAGGAACATTAAGAAAACAGCCTAAGGTGATTTGACGTTTCGTCATCGAAAGGGAGAGAAAAGGGGCATAACTCCATTAATAATGTATTATCGGAACTAAAAGGAGTAGGAACATGTATAAGGTGTCTTTGGAAAGCTTATAAGCAGCTTGACTTTAAGAAATACTGCTCAAGGTGATTTTACCTACTAAAACCGCAAGGTAGGAGAAAAGGGCATAACTCCATTAATAATAATCCTTGAAACTATAAAGAGTAGGAAGGTGATTGAGGCATTTTAAAGGTAATTTAAAACGGAAGTTTAAGAAATTGTATAGAAGGGAATTTCACACATGAAAACCGTCTCGGGAGTGGTGGAAGAAAGCTAAGCGTGCAAAAACTTAACTTTAAAAATACTTGCGCTAGGACGGTGCTCGAGGTGTCGTTGGAAAGCTAATTTGATAACTATTCTTAACAAACACTAAGCCTCCTCGACCCACCCCGTGGTTTAAGGTAATTTAAAACTCTATCGATTGCACTAGTGACAGCTTGTCAGTGGTGTAGTTTGGGGTGGGAGAAGGGAGGGTAGAGCGGCGAGCTGACTTGAAAAACTTAAAATTTCAAATCATGGCATATAGGCTTGTAGTATATGACTGGAAAGGGCATAACATAAGGAACTTTAAAAAAACAGCCTAAGGTGATTTGACGTTTATTCATAAGAATAGTATCAATAAAATACAAGTCTTACAAGGGAACCTTACGAACCAAGTTCCGGGGATTCTCGCCGGACTGGTTCCAAAAGAGAGGGGACAAAGTAGGAAGTCAGAATGTAAGATTATTTTTTCGGAGCAGGAGTGTGAGAGGCAGGAGAACGGGTTAAGGGTGAACTGGTGCTTCGGTCCAGTAAAACTGTTTCCGTTTTCTTTTGCCAGTGTCTCATAAACGAAAGCAGAGAATGAAGTGTAACTTAAGACGATTATAGGTAATGCTGTTCTACACTAGTGTGAAGCACCGTCAGTGTTGCTAGCTGTAGACATTCGCAGTGTTGCCAGATTATTAAAAGCCCGAAAATATCGATGAAGGCAGGGACTATAACGATGAAGTCAATGTCATTTACTGACAAAGTATAGTTTATTCTAGCGCTGTGTACTACTTCGCCAATACTATTGTAATAAGCAAAAAAAGAAAGCAAAATAATACAAAACAGCAATGATGCGAATTACAAATGAAATCAAGATATTAGTTGAAAATATATGATAATTGGTCATCAAATGCTCCTGAGTCTATTGTTCTAGGCACTCGCTCTCTCCGTTTTCAGTGGACACGTGCGCTAAAACCAAGTTTTTTTTCCTACTTTTTTGCTTTCACCTTTCCTTTTCTATGTCTATAAAAATATTTATGGGATGAAATATTACAATTCTTGTGGTGTGCTGATAAACCTGTTGTTCGTTTTTATAGGGATTCTAATGATTTGTCGTTTCAGGATGAATCCGAAAGTTGTCATTCGCCTGCTGGTTCAGAAATTTGGCACATCTGATGGCGCACCATCCATTGTAAATCGGAAAATTTTCGACCAGATATGTGCCGAGTTATTGGATGACCAAGTGATCGTTGAGCTGTATGAATCTCTGACATATGAGGACACTTCAGACCTGGATGTTGACTCAACTGATCGTGAATATGGTGATGAGGATATCCACATGACATCGCAAGCCATATCAACGCAACATGTGCCGGAAGTATCGGATGAAGAAGAAACACCGTCAACTCAAGACAGTAGCTCATCGTATGACCCGTCAACGGAAAGAAAGAAGAAAGGAGTCAGCGAACTGTCCGAAGAATACACAGAACGGGCATTCCAGTACAGGACAAGCACAGTTGGAGGAAAGAGAAGATCTCTGGCATCTGTTCTATCCAAGTTTTCAAAAATCAAATCGATTGGCGTGCTCCAGAACTATGAACGATCGCGAGAAAGGATGACGTCGCGCGTGAAAATGAGTACTATAAACACCAGCGTGTTTGAGCAATTCCAAGAAATGTCTGCACGTAATGCCATAATTAACGACAGAACAATCAGACAGTGGGTATTGCAAATCAAACGCCAGATTGATCCAGATGATAAACTGAATTTCAAGGCATCAGATTAATTTATTTACAAGTTTAAGAAAAGGAACAGGATCGTCTCGCGATCAGTTACTCATAAATTGTCAAAGATCTGCGCCTCCAAAGAGGAGGATATACAGTGAATATCATATGAATTTGTCAGAAAAATGAAATCCTTGTTCATCGAACGAATTTGGTTCCCAAACAGATCCTGAACACAGATCAAAGTCGTTCCGAGAAAGAAATGTATTCAGGACGAACACTTCGACCAATGGGCATTAAACGAGTATATGCAACTGTAGGATCTACGTCGGCAAGGACGCACTCATACATGATAATGCATGTGATCTCAATGGACGGAGATCTACATTCGCCTATGTACATGCTTCCTGCAGAATCCAGCCGGAAATTTCCTCAAAGCAAACCAGCTGATCCATCAAATATTATGTGTTATGCTTCTGGCTCTGCTAACATGAAAAAAGAAGATCACAAGATAATGCTGACCAATGCATCTTGGCCAAGTGTGTCTACTTTATA
This sequence comes from Lepisma saccharinum, assembly GCA_022664845.1. Lineage (NCBI taxonomy): Eukaryota > Metazoa > Arthropoda > Insecta > Zygentoma > Lepismatidae > Lepisma > Lepisma saccharinum. The sequence continues at coordinate 11,120 of JAGDQP010010347.1, forward strand.
CAAAGAACCCGTGCTTCTACTTCTTGATTCGTGGTCAGCCAATATGGATGTAGTGTTAATCAAATCAACAATGCCAGAAAGCATTAGTGAATTTGAATGGCATTTGATTCCACCAGGATTCCACCAGTGGATTCAGCCACTGGATGTCTATTTCTTCCGCCCGTATAAAACATTTGTTAAGTTCGTGATTGATGCCATTATCGCGACCGAAGAGTTCAACATCTGGCATGGGACAACCTCTTTCTTCTGGAATCCTTCACTCATTATCAATTTTCGTCCACAATGTTTCGAAACATGATCAAGTATGCGTTGTACAAGTCAGGATATCTGGACGAAGAACCGGAACCATTCAGGATGCCGATGCAGTACTGTTGTGACACTGTTGGCTGTGAAGTTTGTTCATCAGATCAGTGCAGTGGTTTTTCATTCATGAGATGTGCTCATTGTAACAACACGTTTTGTCTGAATCATCTACTCATTGACAGTCTGCATATACATTGCACTTAACTCGAATTTCCTGATGACTATTTCAGGATTCCTGGTGATTTGGCTTATTACCACTGAAATCAAAATAGTATTGGCGAAGTAGTACACAGCATTAGAATAAATTATACTTTATCAGTAAATGACGTTGACTTCATCGTTATAGTCCTTGCCTTCACCGATATTTTCGGACTTTTAATATTCTGGCAACGCTGCGAATGTCTACAGCTAGCAACACTGACGGTGCTTCACACTAGTCGCTTGTAGTGTAGAACAGCATTGCTTATAATCATGGTAAGTTACACTTCATTTTCTACTTTCGTTTATGAGAAACTGGCAAAAGAAAACGGATACAGTTTTACTGGACCGAAGCACCAGTTCACCCTTAACCCGTTCTGCTGCCTCTCACACTCCTGCTTCGAAAAAAATAATCTCACATTCTTCCTACCCTTTCCCCTCTCTTTTGGAACCAGTCCGGCGAAAATCCCCGGAACTTGGTTCGTAAGGTTCTCTTGTTAGGCATGCAGCTCGTATATTATATAGAGAAGCCAAGTTTAAGAATAATTTAGCATGTACCCTACACAGACATAAATACTAATGTTGAAGCTCAAAACTTTGAATTATTTACTGGATCACATTTAATTTCATAAATGTTCGTGAGAAACCACTTGAAGTAGTAGTGGACCCCTCGTTTAAGTTCAAGATATGAAGATTGAATGCTTCTATATTTCAATGAATCTTTTAGCAAAGGTTAAAGAAAACATTCCTACGTTTCCCAAAATGTTGGAATTAATCCAAGTAAAATATAGTTATTAATGGTTTCGAATTCAAAGTTCAATATTAATTGCTTCACATTACAATTATTTAGCTGTTTGAATTGTTTTAACAGTCCTTTGTTGAAGTTTTGCTCGTTAAAGAGGACGTATATTGTTTGCTTTCATTACGAAAAGTTTGTTTTGGTTTACACAATATTAGATGAATATATGTAATACTAAATCTGTTATGAAACTTCTGTCAACCTGTAAGATGTTAACCTTGTTAAAATAGCAAGTTATATGGGGGATTTCAACCCGTTATAGCTTTCTCAAAACATTGTTTCCGAAGCTTGTACCCAGGCATTTAGTTATTTACAGGATCACACTTTTTTTTAAATTTTTTTGGCCTTGCAATTTATTTAATTTAGTAAATTGTACAAGGAAAATTTTCATCAGAAAATTTGAAAATGTTAAAATGACAAGTTGCTCGTTGTTGAAATGAGATTGCGCGTTGTTTAAGTAACAATTCGCTTTCTGAAATTTAATTCACGGAGAAAATTCGACCAATGAATAACGTCGAAAACTTTAAATTTATCAAGGTGCATCTTAGAATAAATTTGGCAACCGTAAAGTATTACTAACTGAAATGGTGAAGTTCGGGAATGAGTAAAAGAACACCAGATAAAGAATCAGCTAGTATGTACGTACTAAAATTATTTGATTCAAACTTTAAAGTTTTTGTACGTTCAGGAAATTTTATTTGGAAATAAAATTAAAGCTAACAAACAACTATAATGGCTATCAAGCCGCAAAGTAAGATCAAATGCTAACTATGATGGTTACGTCAAGTTTATCTTTTAATTCTAATGGTTTAGACAATGTTTGATCAGTCATGAACTCATCTAAATACTAATCGTATATGTTTCATATCAAATATTAGCTTAATTACCGTGATTTATTTAAAACTTTGTTTACCTGATACTTGAAACAAAGAATATAATGAATACCGCATCACGATGTGAAGCAGTAAGTACGAAATCTTGTGATCACTTTTATGATCTCTCTAGTTTTTGTAAGCATTTGTGATCCAATATTTTATTTCGGTTTCAAAATAATATTATACTTAGTCAACCAACCCTTCTCACTTCGCGTCGGTCTAGAAAATGACGTACTGCCCATTTGTGAACTTGTTGTTTTAACGGGTTGAGGTGTAGCGTGGGTTATCACTTGTGCTCTGACTGTGTTAGACTAAGCGCCTATCAACTTGCTGCTCGTACTTAAGACTACTATCTTGGTTTTCAGATTCCATTTGCTGAATTGTCAACGTTTACTAATTGTCTGCATCTGATTTTTATCTGGTTGTTTCAAGAGATCCTAAAGACAATTCCTTTGTCGAACTTTTCGCTGAATCTTTTTCCTTTAAAGTTAATGTATTTTTTTATTTTTTTACTTTATCTAATTTTATGAAGTTCAAATATTTTGTGTGAAGATATAAAATATTGTAGTATTGTAGAAATTGATGTCAAGTGTCTTTAAAAATTAATGAAGAACTATTTTCGTGATGAAAAGGGGCTATGTGATCTATGTTTTTGCGAAATAAATAGAAACTTTGGACATTATTGCAGACTAGCAGACAATTGTATAATTTCCCTCTATCATTTGAAGTCGATCAAATATATGTAGCGTATTTAAATAAACACTTTCGTACTGATAGTAATTTATTTAAAACATTTAAAAACACTGTTCTTTTGCAAACCAAAGAATTGTGCGTGTAATTGCACAAGGAGTTCATACAGAGTTTAGGAAGGAAAACACTAGTAACAGAATGTGAATCAAATGATCAGTAGGGAATGTCAGGATTGGATAAATAATTTACTGAACAATTATGGAATTAAATGCGAATCCTTCTAATAACGAGAATTCAACTTTCAGCACTGTATTTAGAATCAATAACCCTTTTTGCCCATGGCAATGCAACTTTAATACTTTTGACATTTTTATTAGGTTAAATTTTGTTCAACAAAATTTCTCTTACACAAACATTCTAGAACAATATTTGCGAGACATTTAATTACGAGTATTGTAATACAATACGAAAGTATTAAATAAAACTTGTTTAATAAAACATACATGTTTAATATTATCGTAACGAGTTTCTCTTAAACGAATCCTTTTACGTGAAACAAAAACTGTACATTGTCTTTATACCAATACTAATAAAGAATGCACAATATTCTGATTCAATTAAAATACATTATTATTTAACGTTTATTTAAAATTAAATGCAAACCCCTTAATGCAGAGGATTACTAACAATACGCACCTATTAAATAACTGTGATCTAATTATTTAGTGTAATATATTTATGGGGACATTTTTTTCCTTCAAAGCACTTTAATATTTTTCGAAACAATTTCAATTCGTTTCTCCTTACTAGTGTAATACATGAGATAGCGAAATACATCAAATTTGTTGGCGGGAGATAGAGTGGGAGATTGCCGATAAAGTTTTGATATGACTTCCCCTAAAACAAGAATATGTAATTTTAATATTTTTCGAAACAATTTGAATTTCTTTCTCCTTACGAATGTAATACATGAGATAGTTAAATCACGTTAAATATAAAACAAGGCCAAAAATAAAATGAGAGGCAGGTAAAGTGTTCGTTCAATCCTCTACTCTTTGCCCTCTTTTCCATCCCTCCTCTCATCCTTAGCAAAATGTTTTCCTCTCTTTTTCTTTGATGTATTGTCTTGTCCCTTCGTATATTATTGTCTTCCCTTGCCTACCACGCCAGTTTGAGACCAGCTGCTGAAGAGAAAGGAGTGTTCTTACCTTGTCGCTGTTTTCGACTTTCTCGTATGGGATTACAACATCTTGTGTTTGCGTGTTTCAGAAGATAAAGAAGAAGATGCCATCTGGTAATATTGTCGACAACCTTTTCGACTCCTTCTTCTAAGGTAGATTTTAGGGTGATGTCCTTGACTTTTGGATACAACTGTGTACTCACCAGCTGCAGGGAATCCGACCGACGGTCAATGAGGTAAGTATCCAGTTCAATAACTATCTCTCTGAAATGTACTTGCAAAATGTAGAAATATTAATTCAAAGTTAGAAGTCTGTTTTAGACATTTTAAATCTCTTTGAAGCGGGGTGCCTTAAATTTGAAGGCGATTTTTAACTTGCCAGGGAATGCTTATAATATTTTACCAATACGACATGATTCATGAAGACCGAATTGATGAGGTTACTTTATTAGAGTTTCTCGGGGAGTAAGAAGGTCTGGTATTTCTTAATATTAGACCTTCAGTCAGCAACACTGAGAAAGATTCCGATATCCCCATGATATTCCTAGCTTAATATTTGGGATTGATATGATGGATCATATCATGGAGGGTATGGACGAACTCCCCAGTAGTGTCTCTCCCCCGGTATTATAATGGATGATATAATATTGAATTCGAGCCGGGATCATCCCATGGATGATTTAATTCAAATTGAGGATGGTGACAATGAAGATATTCATATTACTACTGGTTCACCCGATATTATTCAGAAAAATCTTCCACAGGACGAAAACATTTTCTTCGATATGCTGGAAATGCTGCAGAGCTTGATTTTGAATCCTGTTTGAACGCCTTACATGAAAGCAAGAAAATTGAACACCACATCAGGTGCGTGTCAAAGATATATCCGGTGCCGGTATACAAGGTAGTAGTAGTTGTAGTGGAACTAGTAATAGTATTGGGACATTTAAAATTATTTTGAGACAAAACGGCGCTATCCCCGGTTCGGAATACACGGGCGCCAAACTTCGGTATCACCAACCGGAGCAGACATAGTACATTTACAAAACTTTGTTACGGAATTGTTTACCTTTGCCTTGAATACCCTCATGTCCGATATTCCACATGATGCGTACGTTGGATTTACATTACAATCCTCCAATTCAAATATTAGACGTCCTATATTGTAGCGGAAATGGGATAATTTAACACACGCTATAATTTAAGGTCTATTGAAATCACTGTGCAAAGCAACGAGACATTTCTTTTAGGCAAAATCACCTTAAAGCAACACTGGGATTTGACCAGAAAAGGAAAAGATGGAGAGTGCCCTAGACTTGGGAAATATATTTCCAAGGGAAAATTTCTGAGTAAATATTTCGTTTCTCTGCCTAAAAGCATTCACTGCATTCCCAAAAGCGTAGTTTTATCAAGCGAGTGGGCCGATAAGCAAAATAATTTTGTTCGTGACTTGCAAAGACGTGGTCCCCTTTGGTTAAAGGAGGCTATTAAACTGAGTAAGAAAGCAGGTGTTAATGTTGAAGGAAAGAATGGTTGCGATCTGGGGGACGTAGATAAGTTTCACCAATACCTACTGCCTCTTTATCGTGCTGTCTTCTATGAAAGGAAGCAAGGCAAACCCGAATCATTTTCCCCGTACATCATACTGAAAACGTAAACCAAAGGTTAAATATATACTGAATATGCTGACGGCCACTACAATTCGATTCCGTTTATTAAATCTTATCTTGGTGCAGTATATTACTGCCCTGAATGATTTACGGCTTATAATAATACTTATGACCATAAATGAGAAATTAAATGTTCCTATTGTGAGGTGGTGCACACGAAACTTTCTGATCATGAGAAAGACGATATCAAATGTGATAAATGTAATAGAGTTTTTCTTAGTATATTATGTTTAATTAATCATAAATTTGTTGCTAAAATGATAAAAGTGTTTGTGACAGTGTGAAGCAATGTTTACCTTGCGGCTTCGTCTTATATGCGAAAACTACGAGAATCATATATGTGGAGAGAGATTATGTAAATTGTGTGCCATTCATGTTTTGTAAAGATCATTCTTGTTTTGTAAAAAGTGAACATAAACGTACAGATAAATATTTATTTATCGTCTTTGATGTAGAAACTATGCTAATGGATGTATATAGTAATGCAGAACGAGAACATGTTGTTAATCTCGTCTGCGCAAGTAGCCGTTGTCACATTTGTAAAATTTTACATCCGAAGAAAAGTGTACGACATGTGGGGATAAGGAAAAGGGTGGAGTGAGAGATTTCGTTTTTCGAAACATTGAACACGTCCTCGCACCGCGCACAAAATTTAAGAAAATAACAGTGGTTTCAAAAATGGGTCGCGTTTTGACACCACAATAGCCGCTAAAATTTATTCGAAGAACAAGAGATTAGCGATTTAAGGATTTTATGTCAACGACAGTAAATCATTGAACTGCGCGTGGAGGATGACATTATATTTAAGGATAGCTACTTGTACATGGGTGTTCGGCTTCCTGACCATCTCAGCCAAAAATTAAAAAGGAGATTTCCCCTATGTATTCAACATCCCTAAATAGCAGAATTAAGAAGGTTTGTACACTGATTTGGACTTTTATGATATTGACTCAAAATCGGAAGATGTAGCAAAATAATTTGTGGCATTGCACAAATAATGTGTAGAAAAGAAGAAAACATTCAATTTTCAAAGGGAACTCCTTGCCTACTATAAAATGGATGTAGCTATCCTTACAGACGCAGTGATCAAGTTTTCACATATCATAGAGGAAAGTACCAAGGGCATTAAACCGTTTTTAGCTTCTAGTAGAAATTGCCACTTTGGATATTAAGGTATTACGTACTTGATATCTTCCATAGGTTACCACTGCGATTATTCCTCCCCTTAAATGTGAACATCGCGATCAGCAAAGTAAGAAGGCCAACAATGACTGATGTAAACAGAGAATGAGCGCCATGTTAAAATCCACCATGGAGCGAATGATTGCGAGGTACCTTCTTGAAGTATAAAGTAGATGGCTATGACAAAGAGGAGGATAAAGATTATGAATTTTTAGGTTTGCACTTGTATTCGCATCCTGTTATCCGAATTTTCGTCATGAAAAAATTGACGATATGGAAACCTACAGCAACGGTATGAGCGTACCCTAAGGGAAGATGGTATTTCGAAAAGGTAGTAAGATTTATGAGGAAATTTGGGAATGTCTATGGGACGCTCGAGTTAAGAAAGATAAGGCAATTCAGGATTTTATTAAAGAGAAATGCCTTAATCTTTCGGGTTAGCTCCAAAAGACGCATTTAAAGGTGGGCGGAGAGAGTGCTCTAGATCACTGTAAATATACTGAAGAAGAGACAATAGAGTACCTGGATTTAACCTCCCTTTACAAGTGGGTTATGTCATCGAACCCTTTGCAAATGGGAACCGCGAAAACTCATGAGAACAATTTCCCACAGGTTGATAATGTTCACGGTCTTGTGGACTACACAGTTTTTCCATCCAGTGATTTTAAGGTCCCACAATTACCATATAGATCCGGCGGACGACTGTTATTTGGTTTATGGAGCAACATAATCAAAATGACTGTCATCATTCGGTGGAAGAACTACTGTTCAGAGGAGCATTTTGTAGTCCGGAACTAAACATCGCTAGCAAACATGGGTATATTATTAGGAATATCCACAAAATCTTGGAGTTCGAAATCAAAGAAGGTCTGTTTAAAGATTACGTTAACTACTTACTACCTAGCGATGAAGCAGGAAGCTACTGGTTTTCCCACAGACTGTGTGAGAAAAGAAGGTAAGAAGCAATATATTACGAACTATAAAACTAACGAACTCATATTATATTATGAAAACATTTCTTATAATCCTGGATTGCGGAATATTTCTATTTTTTTAATTTTCTTTTCGGCAAATGGCACCAAAGAACCGACCTCCTACAAACCAGAATCATTCAAGATGAAGAAACCTTTTAGCGCATTTTACTTAGCCCTCAGCACTGTACTTATAATAGGTGACAAGCATCTCGTTGTCACTTATAAGAATATTGAAAACGAAAATAAACCTTTACCTTTCAGTAATGTAGTGTTAAGTGCCTTCATTTCATCATGGGCTCGATTAAGGGTATATGACATGATTGAAAATTCTGCTACGACAAAGTACAATATGTAGACAATGATTCCATTATGTTCGTACAAAATAAAAATGAGGATTTCCCGCTTTCCATAGGCAGTGATTTAGGAGAAATAACTAGGGAAGTAAAAGACGGCTGGAAAACGGTAATATTCGTTGGTTTAGGCTCGAAGAATTACGCATACAAAATTCGAAACATTCGAACGGAAAAGGTAAAACATACCATGACAATTCGAGGAATTACCTTGAACAAAAGGGTGCGTAAAAATTAATTTTGTTTTCTTTTATTACCTAGTAACAAAGCAGAGAAAACCCATTTTCTCCCAATTACATCTCACGAAAGACGAGGGTTGACATCGTGTCCCGACCTGAGAGAAAGACGCATCAAATGACAAAGAATAAGAGACGGTTAAATACTGGGGATATTGAGACAAGAAACTTCAGGACCGGTCGCATGCATTTCGTCGACAAACATTATGTCGGCAGTTCATCTTGTCTACACCACTTTGTCGACAGGTCATTTTGTCGACAGGTACGTTTTATCGACTAGTACGTTTTGTCGACAGGTACGTCTCGTCGACAACTCATTTTGTCGACAGGTACGTTTCGACGACAAATTACTTTGTCGACAGGTACGTCTCGTCGACAACTCATTTTGTCGACAGATAAGTTCTCTACAGTAATAATTTTGTAAATATATAAGTCCATAAACAGCTAAAATTTTTAGACTTTTCATTATGCCTACGGCTTACTTACGTCACGGGTTTGTGACGGGAAATTAAATTTATATTAATGTAGTAAAGTAACCACCAAAATAACTAAATTTGTAATATTCCTATTTCTTATACATTTTACTCCTTTTCTCTATTTCGTATTTTGCGGTGAAGGGTTTCGGGAGAAAAGAGGGAATGTCCAATTCTAGCACTTTTGTGCTGTATAGCTCATTCTGTTGGGGAAAATTGAAACTATGAAACTGTCAAAGAACGAAGGAAAACACTTCCAAATGACCACAGAGACAATATTACCTTTGTGAAGCGATTAAGGTATTCAAACTTGATTTTCTCAGTAAACCTGTTCTGTGACATTTCTTGTTTACTCACGTTACTCTTCAAGTATTTTGTAGACTGCGTACGTTTAATTATGGACAATAGATGAACATTCTCACTGTTAAATAGAAAATCAAGTGATCGTTTGTCTTTGTTATTATTTTGACAACTTTTGACTGATTTCTTTACCAAGTATTTTGCTCTAGACTCCTGAGCACATTAAAATTTACACCATGAAACCTTGTTTCTCTTTCAGCTGTGTAAATTAAAGAACTGCTGAAAGCGTAATACAGGAACCTGGTCTTGTAAACCAATTAAATGTAGTAAATATTTTATGTCACATAATAGTTTTAAATTATTAATAATTATAATGAGCACAAAGTTTACAAATTAAAAATAAAAAATTTACTACTCGATGTTAGAAATACAATTTGATATTTAGCTCGCGTATTAAATACACACTGTTAAAGCACAACACAACGTTTCGACTACGTCTGTAGCCTTTATCAACTGTGCTGTTAACAGAATATTTTTTTAAAAATATGTGAATACTTGTTGTTAGACCATATTTATTTCTTTGATAAGAACCTACTTTTTATAATTGTATACATGTCGATGACGTTTATCCATCCTTGGTTTAAGCTTCCGCATTAGTTTTCATTAACATTATTCGGAATGTCGCAAATGTGATATCTTTCTCTATAAACAATAAATATAGCAGGATGTATGTGTGTGGCTATTGAATTTCGTGTTGATGCACAGTAAAGAACTAGTCATTTAGTCCAATGTCCGATTTGTACTATTTCCATAGGAGGGGAGATTTTTTCAGAAAGTTAAATACCGTTTTTATCCGTTCCTATCGCAGGCTTGGAGGACATTTCAGAAGACAGAGCAGACTTTTGCAGAGAGGAGTAATTCCATCCATCTCTCGCTACAAATCGAACACTGATTTAATCATAACTGCTCAACAGCAGATTGATAAAAAGGAATCTATCACCACTGCAACAGCTATTTGCTTACTATCTTTGAAAACTCAACAAAAGAATCCACGGACGGAATATCATCCTTGAGATATAGAATAGTGACCAACAAGTAGAAAAATCCATAACGATTTTTGACTTCAGATGAAACTTAAATTATTTTCTTTGAAAAAAAAAGAAATTTATCTCTAAGTAATAATGTCTATTTGTTTCCTGGGCTCAAAGAATTTCTTTCTTCAGTTAGTACTGGATTGCGCTACCACTTAAGCGATCTCTTTAGGGTTTCACTTTCTTTCCTACTTCTATCATCCATATTTGTAGGTTCTTCGAGATAGTGGCTACATCTAAACGATTCCACTAACTGCGTCAAATTCTAAGACCATTTTCACAAACGACATTAATTTAAGTCCTGAAGCTTGAGTGACTTCATTATTTATTACTATTTCGTAAATATTGATTGGGTCTGCAATCTGCCGAATTCTAAGATTTTACCCGGTATATAATACATTTCAAAAACCTGAAAAATAGTCCGAAGAATAAGAAATTCAGGTACATCAATAACTTCATAATTTGCTTTAAAATTAAAATGGGTTCGAAACGTTCAGTAAATTCTAAAACCATATTAACCGATAACATTTTTATACGCAAATCTGATTTGCGGCAAAATGCTGGAAACTTAGAAACTTAATTAATTCCTCATCATCAGTATTCCGCCAAAAACAACAGTTCCTTGAAGAGAAGCTAGGTCTTCTCTATTCATCCCGATCTTGCTCTATCCTTTTAATTTCAACATACGACTTGTCTTCCTTAATATTGTCAAGGAGTTCGATTCGTCTTCTTCCTCTTACTCTCTTTCCCTCAACCATACATTCAATTGCATTCCTGAGTACACATTTTCTGTTCAGTCAATGTTATCTTGCTCTTTATTGTTTGCAGGATTGTTCGTCCCTCGCCTACTCTCTTCAACACTTCATTTCTTATCTTCTGTATTCTGCTGGCTTGTGCATTCCATTGTTCTCCATGTCTACATTTGAAAGGCTTCGAATTTTCTTTCTTCGTTTCGTAGACTCCAGGTTTCTTCTCCATACAAGTAAATATACCTTGGCGGTTTTACATCGCATTTTAACATTAGCAAGATAGGAGATTGGCCCCCACCTCCGGATTTTTTTGTATATAGGTATATCTCCATTTAACGTGTTATTACCGCCACTACTCCCCTCTAGCGGCAATTTTTTTAATTATCTGATTACTACCGCCATCTATTGATTTTTCTTGTGAACTACCAACACCTCTCTACCGCCATCTGTGTAGGATTTAATGATTTTTTTCTCTGCTACTCTACCGTCATCTATTGATTTTTTTTGCGAACTACCAACACCTCTCTACCGCCATCTGTGTAGGATTTAATGAATTTTTTCTCTGCTACTCTACCGCCATCTATTGATTTTTCTTGTGAACTATCGGAATTCCTCACCTCTCTACCATCATCAGTTAATATCACAGCTAATTGCTGCTATTACCATCATTCATTAACATTATTGCTAACTTACTGGGTGTTAATCTATTGATATGATTGCTAACTTATTGAATAGTGTTATAACTAAGTAATGAATTGTTAGTTTTCCTATACGGGCGCAATCAGAAGTACTTCAACAGCCGCTTTGCATCAGGTGAATACTGTAATGGTATATTTAACATGAGACATGCTCGTGAAAATTTGTTGCTGCTACGATGCTTGTTTATTGCTGTAAAAAAAGCGGTGAAGTTTTAAAAAATAACATCAAATTGTGTTATTAGCTTTCTCTCTTGTTGTAAATCCATATTCTGTATGAATTTGCTTTGCCTTTTATGATAATACTTCGTTGCGTGTGCAGCACCGGAAGTTTCTATCATACACTTTGCTTATTTAAAATGTTTTGTTGGTTACATTGATTGTCAGTCTTTTTTTATCCATACATGTGTGGATGTGTATCTGCGTGTTGGCGTGTTAAAACCTCCCCAGTTACATAACCCAACCTTGATTTATTCTATACTTCTAGATCACGCCCATAATAGCAGGAAATAAATAATCAAAAAGTTTGAATAAATTCTGACACGAAATAAAAAATTCAATTTATTTCCTGGTATTATGGCATGAGATAAACAGGGATAGTTCTTCTTGACTGTCAGAAATGTATAGCAGGGGGATAAAAGAGGAGATTTTGTGAAAAACGAATAATAAATCTCTCTTGTTGATTCTTTTCAAATGGGAATAAAAAACTGAAAGATTGAAAAGTATAAAACGGATATTCTCCCAGTTTTTTTGTGATGTGAGCTATTTATGAAGAGAAAATGTATTGTTCACGTTTCCTGGCCACTTGATATCCATGACGTTCGTAGCTAATAGTCTTTATATCCGCTCATGATATTGAAAGGCTTTTGTCGATTATAAGCAAACCTAGCTTTGTCGATTTTACAACAGAAGTGATTACTCTTCTTTGCCAAGTTACGTATACTAGATTATCTATCGCTTGCTACGCGAAGAGAATTTGATTACTAAAACTAAATTATTACTTGCAGTATGTTTCTAGTGCTTCAAAGTTAGTAAAAAAAGGGGAAATTGTTTGAACTGAAATCTAATATTCTGTGGTATTATTTATTGAAGATCAATGGAGATTAAGTACTTTTCTCGTGTACATGAACTATATTTCGAGTATTAGACATTTTAATCAAAAAATTAGTGTAAAAAGAAAAAAAGTTTTTTCTTAAATATACTTCATTTCCCCCAAAAAAGAAATGGAAAAAATTCCGTGTGAAGATTGTGGTGAATCAGTGTTAAAAAAGAATATTGCTGGACATAATTCACGAAAACATCCTCTCCCAAAGAGTAAAACTGAAGAAGAAACGGTGCCTGCAAAGATATCCAAATTAACAAGGGAAAAATGTCCAGTATGTGAAAATGAAATTAGTGAAAAACATTTTGATCGACATATGAAAAATATGCATTCGTATGTGTCAACGAAAAGTGCCTTATGTCACATTCGCTGATTATGAACTTGCTAATAGTGACAGTGAAGATACTCACTCTTTTCTCGCTTCTATGGAAAAAAAATGCGTACATTTTTTTGAGAAGCAAGTTAGTCAATGTGATACACTTTTGAAAATCAATTTTATTTTGAGTTCTGATTTTGTGAAAATGAGTGGAGAAACACAGTGTTTCCCAGTACATAGTGGTAATAAGTTATTTTCAAAATCTGCGGTTGTGGGAGAAACGATTAAAGAAATATTGGAGGAATTACAGGTAAATCAAGACGACAGAACGATTAAGGGTTCAGCCTGGTCCTTATCCTCTACTCCTAATCATAAACTTGAGGTGCATGTTAATTCCTTTAATCCAATTGCTGCGTCGTGCCATATTAAACTCTCTAAGTTTATTAAGAAGAAACGAGCTATTCTTAACATTAAAAATGAAGATCAGAAATGTTTTTTGTACGCTGTGCTAGCTAAACTTAACCCCGTTGATTCAAAAAAAATGCTAATCGAGTTTCTCACTACGACCTTTATGCACATGAAATACTTTCCATTTTTGAGAATAATAACATTAATTTACCTGTAAGCCTACATGACGTTCCCAAATTTGAGAAGCATTACAACGAAATGTTTCCCAATGCTCCAATTTCTATCAATGTATATGGTATAGATGATGAAAATGAAAAAGTCTTTCCCCTTCATATCAGCAAACATCAATCTAACGGAACTAGCATAGACTTACTGTGTGTGAAAAACGAAACAGTAACAACAGCAGCATCAACATCATCAGCATCAACATCTCTGATAACGATTACTCATCATTACTTTTTAATAAGAAATTTTTCTGGTTTAGTGAGGAGTCAGGTTACTAGTCACGAACATCGTTATTATTTCTGCAGACGTTGTTTATACCACTTTATAGATGAACATAAACTAACACAACATGAAAATTTTTGTCGAGAACATGAACCAACTCGCGTCATTATGCCTGTTCCTGGTTCCGATATTAAATTTAAAACCGATCCTTCATTTTTAAAAGGTGATGTTGTAATAGTAGCGGATTTCGAAAGTTTTTTGAAGCCGGTTAGTGAACATTGAGGACAAAAACCTATCAACATTCAGAAGCATAAATTAGCTAGTTACTGTTTCAAAATTTGCTGGTCAGATCAAATCCCGACTGAACTTCACTTGTATAGAGGTGATAATCCAGCGCAACGTTTTCTAAAAAGTTTGCAGAAGGAGTTAGAACAAATTGTTAATAGATTAAATCTGGATTTGCCGATGAATCCCTTAACTACACCGGAAAAACCCGATTACGAACAATCAGAGAAATGCTCTATTTGTGACGAAGAATATACTGAAGATAACTCAAAAGTTCATCATCACCATCATTTATCAGGAGCTTATCTTAAATCTCTTTGCAATAATTGCAATTTGCGAGTAAAAAAACAAAATTTTATAGGATGTTTCATGCACGGATTATCTTCGTATGATGCGCATCTCTTCGTGAAAGAATTAGGTTGTATTCCAGGTGATATAAAAGTTCTTGCAGAAAGTGAGGAAAAGTATATTGCAATTTCAAAGTGGTTCCATCTCGAAAATGGTAAAAAAATTGAATTAAGATTTTTAGATTTGTACCGGTTTCTGCCATAATCTTTAGATGAATTAGTAAAAAAATTAAAGCCGGAAAAACTGAAATACACCCATGTTCATTTCCCTGATGATGTAAAATTTGATTTAAGTAGAAGGAAGGGTATTTTTCCTTATGATTATTTTACTGACGCTTCGAAATTTAATGAAACAGAACTACCTCCTCAAACAGCGTTTAACATACTTAAAGGTAGTGAATGCAGTAATCAAGATTATTTGTTAGTTCAGCGAGTATGGGAAACATTCGATTGCAAAACATTTGGAGATTTTCATGATTATTATCTAACTACTGATGTTTTGCAAACAGCTGATGTGGTAGAAAATTTCAGAAACACATGCATCACTTCATATGGAATTGATTCTTCCTTCTCATACACATCGCCAGGCTTATCTTGGAAAGCTATGCTTTGTAAATCTAAAATCGAATTAGAATTATTTTCAGATATTGATAAGCACTTGTTTATCGAAAAATCAATCCGTGGTGTTGTATCTCAATGTAGCTTAAGGTATATTAAAGCTAACAATGAGTTTCTCGGTAGTAAATTCGATCCTCAAAAAGAAACCTCGTTTGTAATGTACCTGGACGCGAATAATTTGTATGGCCATGATATGAGTATGCCTCTCCCCTATGGAAAGTTTTCATGGGATCCAACACCAGAAAATTGGGATTCGAACGAAATTCTAAATTATCCCGACGAAGATGAACGAGGTTTCTTTGCAGGGGTAGACTTAGATTATCCTCAGAACTTACATGATGATCACCAAGATTACTCTTTTGCACCTGATAATGAAATCCCACCTAACGGGAAACAACGAAAATTACTACTAACGCTAAATCCGAAAAGAAACTATGTTGTACATTATCGATTGCCAAAATTTTATCTTCCTCACGGTTTAAAACTTGTAAAAGTACACAGAATTATATGGTTTTCTTAATCGAAGTGGCTTAAGCCTTACGTAGATCTAAACACCAAGCTACGCACAGAGGCAACAACCGATTTCGAGAAAGATTTTTACAAACTTCTTAACAACAGCGTGTTTGGGAAAACCATGGAAAATGTGAGAAAGTAGACTAATATAAAACTTGTTTCTGATAAAAGAAAAGCTGAAAACTCATTGCAATTCCGCAATTTAAATCTAGAACAATCTACTCAGAAAATTTTGTACTTATTCATATGCTACGAAAATTCACGACATTAAACAAACCTGTGTATATTGGAAGTGCTATTTTAGATCTTGCTAAATTAGTAATGTACAAATTTCATTATGAAGTGATGAAACCTCGATATGGAGATAAGCTTACTGTTGTTTACACCGACACGGATTCGTTAGTCTATCATATTATTTGTGAAAATTTCTATAAAGATATGATTGATTTAATAGACTATTTTGACACATCGAATTATCCTGTAAATAATCGATATAATATCCCATTAAGTAACGAGAAAGTACCTGGTAAAATGAAGGATGAGATGAAAGGAATATCTCTTGAAGAATTTATAGGATTACGATCGAAAGTATATGCTATGAATACAGTAGAAAAAAAGAAACAAAGAGGGTTAAGGGTGTGAAGAAAAATGTGAAAAATGAGATTACGATTGATGATTTTAAGAAGTGCTTGTTTTCTGGTGAACAATTAACGGAAGAGCAACATCAAATTCAATCACGTGAGCATATACTTTCGACTGTAAAGCAACAAAAATTAGCTTTAGACCCCTATGATAATAAACGTAAAATTCTTGATTGTAAGATACACTCATTACCATGGGGTCATCGAAGAATTGTAAATAATAATGCTGAAATAATTTGTGAAGTGTGTGTTCGACCCTGAACCTCTAAATGAGTTGTATTAATTTTCATTTGTGTAACAGTTAAATAGTTGGTAAGGTTTGTACATAGTTATTATCAAGCTTGTTCAAATGTTAATAAAGCACGCTCTGTGTATTTTTTCAAAACACTTTTTTTTATTTTTTTCTATACGTTCTAATATAATATAGTTTAATATTATTTATTATCCCTACTGATTTATTTGGATTCCCGCGATATAAGTTGCATGAGCATGAAATATTATCAGATTCACCTTCTAACATCAATGAAAAACAGCTAACAGTATTAGACCAAAGAATTAAAATAATAAAGGGTGAAATCAACGCACTACGAAATACTTTATCTTTAAATATTGAAACGGAAATTACAGAAGCTCAACAACATTTACTAGATTTACTTCAAAAACTTGATAATGAGTTGAAAAGTGTTATTATGTATTCACAGCTAGTAAATAAAAATGATTTTACCGAAGTTCAAAATATTATAAAGACAATTCAAAATGAAGTAAAATTCATAAAGAATCAATTCATTACAAATACTGCAGCACAAGATCTAGTCGATAATTTGAATTAAAAGCTTACGGAGTTACAAAATACGTTTAATGATCTTCAAACAGCTGTGAATGTATTAGAAAATGCTCTTCAAAATAATCCCTCTCAAGAAGATCTTCAAAAGATGCAAGAAGTTATTTCGATTCTACAAAATGAACTTAAAACTATTACCAATGAAACAAATAAACTGCGTGATGATCTAACCAACCTACCTGTTTATAGTGATGTATCGGAAATTA
>JAGDQP010010347.1:33608-52219 GCA_022664845.1 Lepisma saccharinum
ATAATAAAGAATTTATTAAATTAATGAAGCAAAAAGGTATTACTCATTACTCTTCATACAGCGATAAAAAAGCTAGTATTGTTGAAAGATTTAATAAAACATTACGTAATTTGATGTGGAAGCAATTCACACTCCAAGGTAATTACAAATGGTACAATATATTACAAGCACTAATGAAGAAATATAATGAAAAAAACATAGCACGGTAAAAATGAAACCTATTGACGCCGTGAAGAAAGAAAACGAACAAAAATTAATATTAACGGTTTATAGCAAAAAGTATTTACCATCGTCAAAGGGGAAATATAGTGTGGGAGATTATGTTCGAATTAGCAAGTTTAAAAATAAGTTTGAAAGAGGCTTCACTCGCAATTGGAGCACAGAAATATGTCAAATAGCTACTGTTTTAAGACTGATCTACCTACATATCATTTAAAAGACGAGCGCAATGAGATTATTAAGGGCCGTTTTTATGAGCAAGAACTAATGAAGACCAAACACCCTCACGTATACTTAATTGAAAAGGTTTTACGTAGAACTAAAAATAAAGCATTAGTTAAGTGGTTAGGTTTATCTTCGAATGATAATTCTTTTATCGATCTCAAAGCTATAATATAGTTAATCAATCATAAAATGTGGAGTGTTAAGCAACGACTTTTGCTAGCTAATGATTATGGTAAGTTGAATGGTGAATTACTTCCGAATAACATTCGTTGTTTAATAATAGGCACATCAGGTTGCGTTAAAACTACACTAGTTATTGATAATTTTATTCTAGCTCCGAATTGGCTTTATTGGAATGGTAGACACTTATACGTATTCTCTAAAAGTTTAGAACAACCTAAATATCAACAACTGCAGCATATTTATGATGAAATACAAGAAAGATTCCACTATCAGTTGGCTACGTTTAAACCTTCCGTTATAAAGTTGGAAGATTGCGAGCAACTGTCTGTTATTATATTTGACGATTATATATTAGAAGATCAGAATGAGGTACGGAATTACTTCACACAGGGTAGACATAAAGGAATGGATTGTTTTTACTTAGCACAAACATAAAGTTCCGAAACAACTTATTAGAGATAATGCAAATTTTTTATGTGTATTTCGTCAAGATAACACGAATTTAAAGCATATTTATAATGAGTTTGTTGTTGGTGATATGTCATTTAATAAATTTAAGGATATTTGTTCTATTGCATGGAAGGAAGCTTATGGTTTTATAACAATCGATATGACGAGAAAGTCAAACAATGGAAAGTAACGAAACAAAATCGATCATTTCTTTATAATCGAGTGATCGTTTTATATCATTTACGTTTAACGTTTTCAATTGATGTACGTACGTTACTTTTTCAAAGCGGAAATAATAGTCTTTTTTCATATAATGTCAAAACGAAAATTAAGTAATATTGAATTACAAAATATCTTGGCGAAACGTTTTAAAGAATGGAAAGAGAGTCACCGTAACTATTATGAAAAGCAAAAACGTCAAGAGAAACCATTGATTGAGGCGATTGAAAGCTTGGGAAAAGAAATTAAAGGAGTAACCGATGACAACAGAAATCTAATTACAGAACTTATACCTGTAGCACAACAGAATATTAATAATTATCCACCAACACCATCAGAAACCTGATTTGAGAAACGGTTATTTGCTTCACCTAAGGCATTGCCAGAGACTAAAAAAACGAAAGATGAGGAAGAAGAGAAAGAAATTCAGTTAGGTCCATTAGGGAGTCGATATTTAAGTACTAATAGGTTAGATAAAGATGAAGTGTTTGGATTATACTCTATTGATATAGCTGGTGTAGTGCAGTGGAAAATGGAAGTTATAATGTTTTCTTTGATAATGACGATTTAGTTATTTATAGTGAGAGTAAAATCGCACAAGATTCATCAACCCCGATCTATGAAAAATTTAAAGGAACAGAAGGTTTATGGGAGTTAATAACTCGTAAACAACCAGTAGGGTTTACTAATGAAGATTATGAAACTTATAACAAAATTTTAAAGATGACGAATGCTTTATATCAGAATCATGATCCATCGCAGAATAGAGTAAAATCAAGCTCCAACGATAAGTACAAAACATTAATTAAACCTATTTGGCTTGAACTGAAAACTAAAGGTGAAGGTTTGAAAGAAAGGAAACGGGATTAAGCGCTACACAAATATGCCACAACAATTTGTTTGGATGGATGATGTTAGAAAGTTAGTAGATAGATTAATAGTTATAGCAGGTGAAGAAGCAGCTGGGAATAAGAATTTTTATAATGAGAAAGTGGGTATTATGGAAATGATTTCATCTCGATTATCCAATTTTATTGTTTCGAATCCAAAAGGTTTAGGTTACCTCATAAAAATCATTCATATTCTTCCACCAAAATTTTGGCATACTATTGAAGGTAAAGGTTTAGTGAACGATATTATAAATAAATTACTCTTTGAACTTCATCTTCCAGGCTACGAGTTCTGTGGTCCTGGTACACGTTTAGATGAAAGATTAGCGAAAGGTGATCGGGGTATAAATAGATTAGATCAAGCATGTCGAGAGCATGATATTGCGTATAAGAACTTTAAAGATCTATCAGATAGACATAGAGCTGATCAAGACTTAAAGCTTTTGATAGATTTATTAGCAAAGATTCTGCTTTAAGTGAAAAATTAGCTTCATTGGGAGTAGCAATGGCAATGAACACAAATGGGAAAATGGGGTGGGGTTTATAGATTGCTGCATTAAACACTGGGTAGAAACTTGAGCTGTAGTTGTTGACTAAATTCAAAATTATGAATATAATATAGTCTTTTTATACAATGAAAGCAAAAAAGGTAAATTTTCAAATTCCGGCACAAGAATTAAAGTCATTAAATTTTAGAAATATCTTAAATAAAGCACAACTTGCGAAGAAACAAAAATGCTTAAAAAAGGGTCATAATATGGCTCTAACATTAAGTTTAGCGCAGTTAAAGAAACTACGTAATCAACCGAAAACAGGTGGTTTCATTTTTACAATTCCTGCGATACTTGCTGCATTGGGAGCGGTTGGTAGTCTTGCAGGTGGTTCAGCAGCTATAGCTAAGGCGGTAATCGATGCGAAGAAAAATAAACAAGAACTAGATGAACAAAAGCGTCATAATGAAGTTATGGAATCATCAATTCTGACTAAAGGTAAAGGACTTAAACAAAGAAAGAAAAAACTTCTGAAGGACTTAAATAGAGTAAAAAAAGCGCTCACCAATTATGATCTCGAACGTATAGCTAAAGAATTGAATATTAAACACTTTAGAGGTGTATACATGTCGGATAATCTTCCTTCTACTCCACCGTTAAAACAAGAATGCGCAGTTATTAACTTAGATCAATCAATTAATACAGGAACTCACTGGATTTGTTATTGGTATGAAAATAATAAAGCTTGCATATTCGATTCATTTGGTGGAGTACCTCCCAAGTCTTTGATTGAGTATTTAAATCCTAATAACACTATAATTGAATATAATAGTGATCGAATACAACATTTCGACGATGTGATTTGTGGTCATTTATGTATTAAACTATTAAAGTTCTTATCTGATGGAAACAATTTTCATCAAGCTATTGAAAGGTTGAAACTTGATTACTTAATGAATCATGCATAAAAATAGTATATTACATAGTCTTTTATTAAACAATGATTGTGTTGCACTTATCGGGGACTACACCAAAGCTTCGGCTGAATCTTCATAATGAAATTAATAATCAAAATTACAATTTGAAAATTGCATTGATTGGATTTTATAGTATGTACTTAATACCAAATGTAACAAAAAGTAGCAATACTTACTTTCATAAAGGAGAGAGGCATAATATACCACCGGGTCAGTATAATGCATCAACATTAGAAACAACACTACCTAAAGAAGTGCTTCTAAATGAAAATCATGTAACTCATCGAATGGAAGTTACGCCATTTGCAGAAAATTTTAATGTAGGAACTGTTGGGAAGTTATTAGGTTTTAAGAATAATAGTTAACTTAAGCCAGAAGAAACTCACATAGGTCAATTTCTTCCAAAGTTCTTAAGTATTGAAACATTTAATATACACTGTAATTTAGCAAGAGGTATGATTATAGCAGATGGGGAGTATAAGCAGAAGGAAACTAATATTATAGCAACATTTAAACCATTAACAGAATTTTTAGAACCAATTGCTTATGAGCCTCAATAAACATTATTTTTTCCTATACAAGAGAGCCATGTACGTTCCAATGAAATAAGTGTTAGTAATGAATTGCATGAACCAATTAGTTTTCGTGGCGCAATAACAAGCGTAATTCTCATGATTAAAAATGATGATTCTTAAAATGATTTTTTTATAGCAAGAATGATAGCGAAAAGAAACAAAGTTGAATATAATATAGTCTTTTTTAAAGATGGAATTTATTGAAAGCTATGAGTATCAATCTTTCCCACTGAATCATCGTACATTTAATAACTTGAATGAAGCAAACAAAGATTTAGAATTTGACATCACTTCTGGCGATGGGTTTGTGCACCCACACTACGGTGATTTATACATCAAATATGAAGTTATTGGAAGAGATGCTGGAGGAGCTTTTACTTCAGGGTCGAATATTAAATTAACAGATAATTTTGTTCCATATTTGTTTTCGCAGGTAGAGGTACGCAAACATGGTACTGTTATTGATAGAATAGATTATCCGGGAATTATTTCAACTGCTATTGCCACATGTCGATTATCAAAGCCTGAGCTCGAATATTTTAAGTCAGGTGGATTAATAATTGATGCGAAACTTCCACGGAAAGAGAATTCAGTGTTGTTTCCATTACGTTTGCTATTTGGTTTCTTTAGTGATTATAAGGAAATTATGTGGAAGAGCGGGCTTCGAATAACATTTAAAAGAAGTGCAAATAATGATGTTCTTTTTTATCGCTGGAAAACAAAGAAAGCAGATGGTACTCTAGATGATGCTACATTAGCTCATGCTGCTAAATTAGTGATTACTTCAATGGAGCTTACAATGCCAATTGTCGAATACGAGAAAAATTATTCGATGAAATTAAAAGCAGATATACTTCGACAACCTCAAATACCAATTGAATTTCTCACGTATCAAAGTATTCAACGACATGTTTCAGGTTCTTATTTCGAATTTCATGTAACAACACAGTTTAACTCACTACAGTTCGATATGCCTGATTTTGTAATAGTTCTTTTCCAAACTAATCGTGATGATAATACTCAGGAGAAAGACGCTAGTAAGTTTGATACATGCAAGATTAAGAATATTTATTTAAAAAATGCTCTTAACGAAATCTTCCCTCGTGAGAATTTAAACCTGGATATCACAAAAGCAGATTATCTTAAATGTATGATAGTTACACTGCTTTTAAACGTGTAACACAGAAAAATACTGATATGTTTTATTCCCCAAAAGAGTTTATAGAAAATCGTCCAATGTATGTCATTAATACAAGTAAACGGAAACAAGTTGTTATTAACGAACGAACCAATATTAAAATTATAATGGATTTTGAAGATATAGTACCCGAAAAAACTTATTGTACAGTAATACTTATAGCTCAAACTTCATATATTTATGATGTGAAAAACGAAAGAGTGATAGAACAATTTTAGTGAACATGTTTTCTGCAAGTTAGAGTTTTCAGGAGAGAAACGAAAAACTTTGTTACATTGCATGTAAAACTAGAATTCACTCTTTCATGGATATCACAGATACAAAAAAGGAGAGAGAGATCAAAAATATGCAACTGAGAATCTTTAATACACCCACACATAATATGATTTTCACATGCCATTCACATTGATAGAAACTTCCGGTGTTACACAGGCAATGAAGGTAAAAGCAATGCAAATTCATACAAAATATGGATTTACAACAAGAGAGAAAGCTAATAACACGATTTGATGTTATTTTTTAAAACTTCACCGCTTTTTTTTACAGCAATGAACAAGTTCATCGTTGCAGCAACAAATTTTCACGAGCATGTCTCATGTTAAATATACCATTACAGTATTCACCTGATGCAAAGCGGCTGTTGAAGTACTTCTGATTGCGCCCGTATAGGAAAACTAACAATTCATTACTTAGTTATAACACTATTCAATAAGTTAGCAATCATATCAATAGATTAACACCCAGTAAGTTAGTAAT
This sequence comes from Lepisma saccharinum, assembly GCA_022664845.1. NCBI lineage: Eukaryota > Metazoa > Arthropoda > Insecta > Zygentoma > Lepismatidae > Lepisma > Lepisma saccharinum. The sequence continues at coordinate 39,792 of JAGDQP010010347.1, forward strand.
AATGTTAATGAATGATGGTAATAGCAGCAATTAGCTGTGATATTAACTGATAATGGTAGAGGTGAGGAATTCCGATAGTTCACAAGAAAAATCAATAGATGGCGGTAGAGTAGCAGAGAAAAAAAATTCATTAAATCCTACACAGATGGCGGTAGAGAGGTGTTGGTAGTTCACAAGAAAAATCAATAGATGGCGGTAGTAATTAGATAATTTAAAAAATTGCCGCTAGAGGGGAGTAGTGGCGGTAATAACACGTTAAATGGAGATTTACCTATATACAAAAAATCCGGAGGTGGGGGCCAATCTCCTATCTTGCTAATGTTAAAATGCGATGTAAAACCGCCAAGGTTTATTTACTCATACAACATAATAATATATACAAAAGATTTAAATTATCTCTTCCTCAACTCTGTTCACCCGTCCGCTGAAGAGTGAACGAGTGTTTCGCCATCGCTACTCACCTTTATATCTTTTTCACATTTTACATTCTCAATTACAATACTCCACAAATACGTAAGTCGTTTTAAAAAATGTTATGTGTATATCCTGTATTTATTCTATTATGCATTTTATTTTTTCGTCTTCATTTGTAGTCGAAAATATCCTCAAATTTCTCGAGAGCGGATTCTAACTTGCGATCTCGTGATTTGTTTTCTATTGTGTTTTCCATTTCACCGTCAATTTATCCATGAAGAATAATAGCCAATTATGTATTTCATTAACTCAGACATGGAATGTGGTGACATTGACAGTCTTTACGTTACAAAATGACGTTCTAACGCTTCAGGCAACTCTGACGGCAGTCAGATCGTGTAATTCGAAAACATCACCAATAAGGGACCCTAACCTGGAAATCACCCCGACTGGAAGACAACACCGTAATATTCCCCGACCAACATCTGCCTGAGTAACAATTTTTGCCAAAAACGAGGGTGGAATAAAATAAAATATAATCAGATTTCAATAAATAAAATTAAATAAAACGTAGATCCACTCAACAGAATCCCAGACGAATGACCGAGAGAGCGAAGGCCGGTCGAAAGAGACACTATCCCACATCGGGCTTACATTCGCTCAAATCACTTCGGACCGACGAAAAGCATGCATGGTAAACAGGACTGGGAAAGACAACGAAAGGTCAATTGAAGTTGGCAGTATATCAACAAAGAAAACTATATAAGGGGGTGCTCGGAGGTAGCGGAATAGTCACACTCATGAGCACATACAAACAGAACATGCGGAGATAGCAAGATCATCCCAATAGCTGCAACGATCGTAATACGGTGGAAAAGCATGTAAAACCCATATAAGCATGTCACAAAGGAAAAATTAAAATCGGAAATATAAGCTTACATCACATTCTGCATTCTCCAAGGCCGAGCACAATTCTCGTAGGTGATGCAGAAAAAGAACAACAAAGCATGAGCACGAGAACATCTAATCGCAGCGCAGAGAAGCGAAGAACAAAAGACATGGAACCTCACTTATCAAGTAGTGTTCAGAACTCCTTCAGTTTCAGTGGCCAGGAAAAGCTTGTCCCACACTGTAGAACATATACATGTAATGATTCATGATCATGAGAATCAAGCAATCCAAGTAAATTAAGAGAGCAGGATACTTATAAAACGATGGATGGATGGATTGTAATCGGATGGTACTCGACGTGCAGCCACTTCTTAGTGACGTGAGCTCTGAGTGACTTGATGTCTAAGTCAGAAAGAGTTGCACAATAGAAGAAAATGAACGGTTTAAATATATTTCCAGTAAACCCATTAATGTAAATTGTCCTTAATTTTCAATTAGAATTTAATTACCTTAGGTAGGTTTGGCTTAGGCTGGATGAATGATGAGAGAATTGGTGAAATGAAGAAAGTGGGAGGAAACGGGAGTACCCGCACAAAACCTACGCACACAGTGTTTATTCAGAGCAAAGGCCACGTAGCACGAGCCGGGATCGAAGTGAGAACCCTACGCACCAAAGGTGAGCTCTATACCACTGAGCCACCGCGGGCCTAGATTGTCCTTAATGTTCAAATAGAACAGTCAAAGTGGAGTCCGATTTGTAACATTACATTTTAAATATATTAGTTCTTCTTGAGTGCAAATACTCTAATAAGTATTATTGAATCTTGCCCTTCCAATTTTTTTTAAATAACGCAACCGGCACAAATCCGGGTCAGGACGCTGGGGACTTTTCTAAAATGCTTCCATGTCTGACCCTCTGAGGTGCACTCAGCCTTTTATCACAGTGTCTTTAGTTTTCCTTGGCACCTTGTGAGATAAAGGCAGCTAACCGTGGGAATGATCACACCGCATGACTTCGTGCCATATGTCGAGAATATGTGAACTGCTGCCTCCATATTTGCCAAGTGACGTTCATGGAATCTGCGCATCGCACAGAGGATGCTTTTACCTCTTACCTAGAAAACATAGTTCTAATCTTGAATGTTTCAGTGATACACGTGCGAGCATTTTTAAATTCGTACCAGTTCCTTCAGTAGATTTTAAACAAATAATGACTTCCGCCTGTGTTGAGCCTATAATCTATTAAGTTCTCAAAATTCAGAAATCTCCTTGTCCCAATCGGTATTCGCATCAACCTGATAGATTCTGCCCTAAAGCCTTAGATCGCGAGAAAAACACAGGAGACGATAGATTCATCAAACTTTTTAGAGCAGTTCTTTCTCACCGGAAGAACAGTATCGGTATGCTTGCCCTAGATTAGGGAGGACAAGGCTCAAGACCTACCACTTCACCATCAAACTCCCTTTCTGGGAAATCCTTGTTCACAAAAACTAGTGGGCAGAACAAATCAGGTTTTGTGTTTCGCGAAACATAGTTCAGCCCCTTGTGTTGAGATTGGGAGGACAAGACTACTGACCTCGCGTTATACTATAAGCGACCCGTCGGCGGAGGCAAGTGAGGCCAGGCCTCATGTATATTTCTCCATAAATATACAAATATATGTAAATTGTTGCTCTTGTTCACAAAACAAATTAATTACCCTCCATAATACAGAATAGACTTTAATATATACAGGTGGCCATGGTCTAGCATATAGCGCAATCTTCAGTAGGGCAATATTCAAGAGCATGACAGTAGAATGTCAAGTTAGCCGAAGTGGCCAGACTGACTTCTCTTTGTTAATGGTGAGAGATTATGCGTGCTCATAGTCTGCCACGACTCGCCACTTGGATTACCAGAATTCCTCCTCAGCGCGCATTCTCATCGGTTATCATGGCAACGAATTCCAACAGCAAGTACAACAAATTCTGTTTTACATGTGCTAGAGAAGCTCTGAGGTCAGTCGGAACTTCCTCTGTGTCCAAAATACACATTGCTCACGCGTCTGCTACTGTTCGAAGCTGTTATACTCCAAGTTCCCCTCGCTAGAGCAGCAAGGTAGATAGAAATGCTATATTTTATCAAACGGTACATGTTACCTTCACGGTTTATTACTATATTAAGTAGCAATCGTTTTTGGCCCTAGGAAGATTCCTGAAATTCAGACATGATGTAATTGTAGTTTGTATTTGTAGTCGGTACGTGGTTGCGTATAGAATTAGCAATAACTTACTCGAAATGTAAATATGTAAAAGAAAACCATAAGAATTACATGAATTGTCATGGAAATTCTGACTTTGTTCTTTTTCGTATGTTCATGGAGTAAGTTTCCTCACTTTGTGGTTTTTCTTTCTTCACTTCTCTACATTTTTCTTATGTAAAAATTACCGGTTTTAGGATCGGCTCACATGTCACTTGACATCTAAGATCTGCGAGGTAGTAATAGTCACAGATGCAAAATTTCCACAGTGATCTTACATCAAGAGTAGATGTTTTTGTATGTAGAAATCTGAGATTACGTGTTGGATGTACACCAAAAAACGTAGTAGGAAAAAGGAAATCCGTGGTGTTCTTTTTGTTTTTCAGTAGCAAAACATTGATAATAAATTGCAAACATGAACTCCTTAAATTGGTGTAGCTTTTAAATAGGCAATTGCACAAACAATAAGTTCTTCTATAGTGTAAAGTTAGCAGACGCTTCGATGTAGTCTGTTACAGAATAGAAAAATACCTAATAGATAATTTGTACGCAAAAAGCATAAAAAATTAATTTCAAAATGAAGTACACAAACACCCTCCCTGATGTCTAATGAAAGTGCCGACGTGGCGTGTTTGTGTGCCCTGGCTCCATTAAAACCTTACCAATTCTATTTTACGATGTTATAATATTCGTGGTGAATCAAAGACAAAAAATTTACTCAAAATCTACAATAATGTTTACCGCCAAGACGTTCTTCAAGTAAGCCATTCTCAAATCCTACAACGGGCAATCTTTTTGTTCTTGATAGAATTAGATTTCCAATGTGTTCTAACCTTGCCAACTTAAAGCCTGGATGGAATCAAGTATAGAAATCATAATCACTATTCCCCCACAACTCACTGTTCCCTGTGCTTGCCAGCACGGCTTACTAATGTAAATGAAATAGCTAAATAATTAGAACATTAAATTCAGCACAGTTATGCCTTCGGAAATATGATTTGTTTCGGTGCCTCACTTATTTTTATGTCACGGGCCGCTACTACCTTATACTCCTCACTCACCACAACGAGTAGGGAGGATAAGACTGCATAAGTGCACATTCCTGAAAATATACTTGTTCACAGTGTTCGACTTGTTATAAACTACGAAGGGGGGATTCTAAGACTAGCAGTTGCTTATAAGTTTCAATCTACTACCTCTTATGGTATAGATACAAAGATTGTCCGTAGTTCAGGGGTGCACTCGTAAATTTTTCAGCCCCGAAACTTTTCAATTTTTACCATATGTCATACCAATAACTGTGAAGTGAGGAATAGGCATAAAACAAAAATGTTAATTTGAACATTTTTTCTCCCAAAAACCATTACCGCAACGACGTTCCAGCGCGTTCCGGTACCAATACACTTCTGACTGGTTGGGATGATATTCGGAGTCAACGACGGGGTATGGAATTTTCACGAACAAGGGAATATCTCTGGTACTCCGACAAATCGAACATTGCTTGTTCACTAAGAGTAGGGTGAACAATTTAGATTTGTCTCTAAATAAGATTCACACTACCGGAGAGGATTTTCCTGCGTCACCTAGAGGAACAGGGAACACGACTATACTTACAAGTACATAAACTTTATTTTCATATGGGCTCAGTCTAGTAACGATTCGCCTTTTACCCATTAAAATCCACACCCATGCCCCTGCCGGGCCTCTCGAAACCGGGGCCTTCGAGTCGTTGGCCTACTGCCGTAGACCGCACGGCTACCTGGCCGGCACTTACAAGTGCATGTTCCTCAAAATTCTGAGGGAAATCCTCACTCACTACAATGAAGAAGCAAAGATATCTATTTGGGCATTCTATTAAAAACAGGAGGGAGAAGGGCAGGTTTTCTTTTTAGATATTTCGTCTGTTATACCACACAAACGCCGGAATAATATCTGAACTAATAATATTGTCTCTGCCTGTGAAAAGGTCGCTGCTCAAAAATCAGATTTTTTCTAATATTTATGTAGTTTTTGCCAAAATTACATGGATTTTACTTAAGTTTCACACTCAGACAGACCTTTGACCCTCCCCCAAAATCAACTCCTGGGTACTTGCCTGCCCAGACGTAAAACAAACTTAGGCCAAAGAATATTGTTTAACCTGTAAACAAAATGTTTAAATGAACAAATTTAACGTGTTTAAAATAAGAAATTTCACGTACAAAGAAATGAAAGTATGAAGCAGAATGTTAACCACAATATGCTAATCAGATGGAAATAACTACTTTTCAAAATATTTTCAATTGACTTAGGTTTATTTTTATTATTTGAATCATTAGGTTTAGATATCATGAAGCGCAAAAAAATGTTGACCAGTAATTCCGGGAGACGCCTTCCTGTGGAGGTGTCACCCCCAAATTTTCGACAACACCCTCTAACTTTAAAATTTTTGCGGTGAAAAATCATTAGACACGGTGCAAAACTCCACTTATACTCCGAATTTTGAATTTACCCCCCCCCCCCTTAATCTGAAAATCCTGGCCGAAAACCTGATATTGATAATCAGGAATTTATAAAAAAAATGACAATACTGATGTTAGAATAGCAGTGTACTACTACAAAAGCGACTATTCTGTACTGCAAGTCAGAAGCCCGTAGTACTACGAGATCATGAGAAAAAGTACGTGGAGTAAAAACTTCACTAATATAGGGCTAATAAATGAGTGCATAGAATAAAATTAACCTATATCTCATTTCTATTACAAAAAATATACGAATGTTTACATCAGTTTTAAAAATCCATGTATGGGCACATGCCCCTCTTGCGCTATTGCCTGCGGACGCCCAAGACGAAGGAATTTCTCTAATATTTTCTTGTAATTATCATATGCTCAGGATATCTGAATTCAAAGTATAAGCTCAGCAGGTGGCGCTAAAAATGAATTTTCTGCAACTATATTTTGTATCACCTTTTCCACAAGCGGATAGTTCAGAGACACGAGAAAAATAATGCAATAACTAGGCAATGGGAGGAAGAGTTTGTAATATATGTTGCAGCAAAGCCAAACAATGTATTATATTGAGTCTTTTTAAGTATAGACCTTGAAACATACCGCTATTAAGCTCTATGGGTGAAACTAGACTGTAACCTTGACTGAAAATAATGCCCATAAAATTACCATCGGCGAAATAAGACGGTAAATTAAATATACTGTCAATGAACTGTACTTATCAATGAAATGAGCTGTTGACAAAACGTACCTGTCGACAAAGTGGCTTGTCGACGAAACGTACTTGTCGACAAAGTAATCTGTCGGCAAAAGGAACTAAATTTATCATATAGTTTATTTAGATTTTGGGCTCATGACACATTCATTGTTTATTTTATTTTAGTATATTTTAAAATTTCATAGTATATTTTTATAATTTCTTAGTCTATGTTATTATTTCATGGTATATTAAGGGAAAACTGTTACATTACTTCATTTGAACTTACGATGTTGCACTTTACAGATCCATGTACTCTATTGATTTCGAGCCCCAGCAGGAGTGGAAAGACTTATTTCGTCAATAAATTACTGCAATACAAGGATCAGATGTTTGATACTAAATTCAATGGGATTGTGTAGTGTTATGGAGACGTGATCCCAAAATTGTCAGTGCCAAATGTAAAATCAAACATGGAATTCTCGATATGTCTAATTTTGAAATTCTACCTAATTCGTTATTAATTTTAGACGATTTAATGAGATAAACTAATGCTCATACAGCTAATCTTTCTACAAAGTTTGCACATCACAAAAGTATATCTGTTTCCTTTTTCGTGCTAAATTTGTTTCCTAAAGGAAAAAATGAACGTAATATTTCTTCAAGTGCCCATTATATTGTAGCCTTTAAATATCCTCGTCACAAATTGCAAATCAAGTATCAACATAGTAAAGGAGTGGTAGAAGTGCTTAAAAAAGCCACCAAGAAACCTCATAGTTAATTATCATTTGATCTTACGCAGCAGACTCACGATGCATTACGTTTGGGTGCAAAGATATTCCCTGATGAGACCATGCATATGTACGCACATGTAAAAGACATGAACGGTGCAATATCCATCAGTTGTTAACAAGATGTCGAGCATAAAGCTTCATTTTAAGAAGCTCCGTGCCCTCTGCAAATGCATGGGCAAAAAGCGGAAAATGTTAATGCGAAAGGAATCTGGACGTCTTAAACGTACAGTGGCTCAAGTCTCCAAAAATACCATAAAGGACAATATCCATTTAACTCCTCGGCAGAAGCAACTGTTGCACAATCCATTTTAAAAGCTTAACGGAAACTGATAATGAAAAAGGATGGTGTCCTACTACCATTATTATTTGGACCCATTCCTAGCGCTGTAGCAGGCGAAATATTCAGTCGATAGAATGTCCCAATTTCAAAAAATGATACTCGTTTCTGAACAAGCATAAGCACAAATGGTTTCGTCAATAAAATCCAGCGAATCTTATAAGGCAGGACTAGATCAGGAAATGCAGGAAATTTTTAATCGTAGTGATCTCACCTAGCAGGAAAAATAGAAAATGTATCAGCAGGCATTACATACGTACTTGCAACATACCCCCAAGCATATAAACCTTACCTTTACTGGAATCAGATCCAGGCCTTCAGTATCAACTAATCCTCTGTTTCAATTAATTCTTGATTACGTTCCAAAAACCCTCAGTAGGAAAACTGAAGTATTATTTAATCTAATGCATGCATCAAATCGTATCAGTTGGGATCCAACGGGTGTAATATCCATTGATAATAACGTTCTTCCAGGTACAAACATTATTGATCTTGTTAATGAAGTGAGAAGAAAACGAAAACCTAGAAATCCAGCAGGTATTGAAACATTCAAACAATTGCTTCAGGAAATTAATATTCCTAAAGAACTATCAATTTTCGATTTGGTGCTGGTCCCCATATAAACATACCTAAGAAAAAACATACTTCAGAGAAGTCTTGCTCAAAACATACTTTAAAGAAATCTTCGAAAAAGGAGGGTGTACGTAAATTCTCGAAAAAAAATATTTAAGAATTATAGGGAATTTAAGTTTAAATCATGTCATTAAGTAAATAGTATTATGCATATGCAGATCCAGTGTCTCTAGGAAGCATTTCTAAATTACGTAAGAAATCAAAATTATCTTCAAAAACAGTTCAAAAATGGCTAGGACCCCAAGATACTTATATTTTGAATGCACAGGACCAAAAATTTTCCTCGAAAACAATATTATGTAAGTGGTCCAAATGATCTTGTTCCAGTAGATTTAGCAGATATGCAGAATGTTGCAAAATATGATGATGGGTACAGATACATTTTATGTGCCATAGACGCATTCTCCAGATATGCAACTTATATTCCGGTAAAAAACAAAACAGGTCCAGTAACTGCAGATGCCATCAAAAAATTCAAATCTATGAAATAGCATTCGTACATTGTCAAAGGGATCTAGGAACTGAATTTAACAATCAACATGTCAAACAACTGTTTGAGAAATTCCGAGTTAATCACTATAGTGTTCACTCGGAAATGAAAGCTGCACTCGTAGAAAGTCTTATTCAGATTCCTAAGGAAAATTAAATAAATATTTTGCTGAAAATACGTGCCGATACATCGATGTATTAAATTATCTTGTATATTGTTCCAATCATACCGTACACTCCAACATTGAAATGGCTCCCATTTATGTGAATAACGAAAAAGTTAATCAGGTCTGGGAAACCTTATACGGACGCAAAAGCATAATAACAAAACTAAATAGTAAGATGCAAGCAGGAGATTATTTACGTGTTAGTAAATACAAACACAAGTTAGAAAAAGGTTATTTACCAAAATGGACTCGCGAAATATTCATTGTTGATCAATGTATCAAATGTAGTCTGGTAACATAACGAATTAATGATTGGAATGGTGATCGAATCAAAGGAATCTTTTACATTCAAGAATTGCAACATGTCTTTGTGAGTGAAAAGAAAACGTACTTGATTGAGAAGTCTAGAAACGTAAAAAGGGATGGTTATACGTGAAATGGGTAGGGTATCCACCAAGTATGAATAGTTGGGTTCAACAGAAATCTGTAGTTGACATCATGATGTCTTTGAGGCAAACAGGACAATTTTTCGTTACCTTACCTTCTAATGCAAACACACGTGTTTCTATAATAAAACTTCATCCTATCCTACAAAAGTCTGTCAGCTTCTTCATTTGACAGGAGATTGGAGTGTAGGCTTAAACAGGGTTTCCATACCTTGGAGCTTTTATAATATTCCAAAGGGAGAGGAAATTATTATATTCATCGAGGGAAAGGAAAAGGAGATAATATGCAATGCAAAATTATTGGCTTGATACTATGATTCTATTACTAATATCATTAATACCATTTCTAATTCCTTTAAACAACGACGAGGACAAAATAATTATTTACTTTCAAAATTACTTGGTGAAGTAGGCATTAAACAAACTAAGATTGATGATACGGAACATTATCAAAATTATTCTTAAAATGATCCTCAAATTGATCCAAGGGAAAGGGCTTTGAGGGTCATATGGTCTTCAACTTAAGTTATAATCTCAGACGTAATCATTTTTTCTTGGATATCGTAGTCAACGTAATAAGGAATATAAAATTGGAATGACTCCTTGTTTAAAAAAAAATATTAGGGTACACAATGGATCCTCAGTGCGAAGACTAGCTATTCATCATTTTCCTTCTGCTGAGGAAAAAGATTCCATGTTTAAATCAGTTACTGGAAAGTTTTCTACCAATCTGGAACATAATATTCCTTTTGAAATTAATGTTTGTCTCGATCTTGTCAAGGTTCATCCTGTGATAGGTAAACTCCTTCGTAAAATAAGTGTTAATGAATCCATATTCCTCTAACATGCTATAATGTACTCGATGGATAAAATATCATATGGCTTGATTTACGTGATGGGGAAAAGGTGAACAATAAGATTACACGAGGATACTATTCTACGATTCCTCAATTGCTGGATGAACTTAATAAAATTACTCCTACCATACGAATCGAACATTTAAACACTATCCAGGTGAAAACAGAACGAAATTATCTCATCCTTGTACCTTTCTCCTATGCTTGCACTACAGCTAGGTTTTGAACCCAACACTAATGTTATCAAAATAAAACAAGCACAAAAACAACCTTACTTGGATATTGGATAGCCCTAACAGGTATCTGTATATGCTGATATTATTCAGCCGCAATATGTAGGCGATACTAAAGCACCATTGCTACGCATTGTCGCTATGTCATATACGAATCATGGTAAAGTTCAAACAATCACCTTTCAAAACGTACATTTTCTCCCGCTAACAAAATTAAATTTTGACACGATTGAAATACTATTAAAGGACCATGCAGGTCGAGATTTGCCATTTGCATCCGGGACATTGACCGTGACACTTCACTTAATATGTCTCTCAAAATGAAAGTACGACATCGAGGCCGCGGTTTACCGCATTTCGCTGGCCCTGCTTAAGATATCAATCTGGACTAGAATTTTCCCAGAAATATATTGATGAAATAATGAGATGTGAGATTAGTATGCGTAGTTGATTGAAAAGCCTGGAAATACTCTGTTCTCCTTGAAACAGTGTAAGGAATGAAGACCCAATGCACAAGTAATGAGCATGAAGGACTACCGAGCAAGAGCTCATTACGTTTCTAATGCGTTTCCGAAATCCATAAATTTGGAAAAGATAATTTCATCAATATCGTTCCGTGTTAACGAACATTATCATACGACATAGAACAACATCGTTCTCCGATATCCATCAATATCGGAAAAAATGGAATTTGTTATTAATTGATATCATTCTTCTACATCAATCGATGTTGTCCGATATCGTTTAGTATTGAAAAATGGCACTTTTTGCATTGATCAATAGCGAGTTGCAGGCAAAATAACAGTACAATCAAGATGTTGACTATTGCCTGAATTTAGAAAAAAATGCGTTTATTCTTCGTACATGAGTCAGCCAGGGTGTTTACCACACCCGAAAACCTAGAAAACTGAAATAATCAGGGAATTTTATAAATCTGAATAACTCCGAGTATACTCAGGAGAACCTGTAATCTTTGAGTGAAACTCAGAGAAATTTATTAGGTGGACCTGGTCACAGTTGGTAAGAGCACTGCCCCAGCAACAGTCGTAATGAGTTCGATTTTCCACTGCTGACCGGATATTTTTAATGTTAAAATCCTCTATTTTAGAGAAATGATCTTTTTTTCACTTGTGAAGTACCAATACTGTACAAGATGCTTGAACTCGGTGGTGGTGAGGTTTAAAAGAATGTCATTACATATTACTTACATATTCCACTATACTAAGAACTCAAGGAACTTAGTATTATGTAGTACTTTTCTTATGTACATAAGGAAAAATCAAGGTAATCAATAAAGTTATGTAGGGTTTTCACCCTACAATGAGAAACGCAACAAAATAAAAACAATGTTACTGAAAAGTCGTTAATAACCTGCATCAGTTGCAATGACCTATCTCCAACAGTCTTGAGCACAGTGGTGATGTACTTTGATGTGACATTTCTGATTAAAGGCGATTTTCTTCCTCTGAGCAGTCATTTTAGACTTATTTTACCTAACTGAAGATGATTTATGTCGTTCGTTTACATCCTGCTTCACGCAAAATAAACAAAACTTAATTCTGACTCACTTCTATACGCTTCTTCTCATTGTGCAACCACATTTTCAGTGTAATTTATATTTTCTCCGTTACTGCGAAGTGAGAAAATCTTAAAAGTAAATCAATACTTAAAGTTCAATCGGAGGTTGCACTTGAACACCTTTGCTACGTACTTTGATGTGATACATGATATTATGAAGAGAT
>JAGDQP010010348.1:0-43254 GCA_022664845.1 Lepisma saccharinum
ACTGCATTAGTAAGGATGTTCTAAGAGTTTTACAGCCTTTCTATAATAATCAAAATGGGTTCTAATTTTTGCACTGAAACTTCCGGATCTTTGTGGGATGGTACCTTCAAACTAGATACTGACTGACTTCCTTCTAAAATCTTCCCTCTCCCCTTCATGTCCTGAGCCAAATGGCCATAAATATAATTTCATTCAATAGCTAAATGCATAACAGTTTTCGCTTAAATGTGTATTAATCCGCTCTTCCTACAGAGTGGATTGAGGGAAGATACCCATCGGGGAAAGATGCCTATAGTAGTGGAATTCCATAACAATGGTCCTAAATGGAAAAATTGTATGGTGTGAACGAATTAGTCAGTATCCTCCCTAAAAGAATGTAGTGAATGTCACGTGGAGACGAAACAAGTACTTCCCCCAAAAATCTTGTTTTAGCTTAAAAATAATTTTCTCTACTCAGTACACAGCTTAGAATCGAACTAAATTCCATGACAGCGTAGAAAATGCACTTGAACAGGGCAGTACGCCATTTGATGCCCACTACCTAAATACATTCTATTAAATAAGACTATTTTCATTGTTTTCTGGTTAGACACTCATTTTTTGAACTATTCTTCTTGAATAGAATAGAGTCAATAAGGACATTTTGTAAGGACAGTCTGCGTACGTATTCAATAGAATTTGAATTTCGTTTATAGCCTCTAGGTAACTATATATGGCTCCGGCCGGAATACGGGCGGGGTGACGATGTAGGAGAGAAGTCAGCCAATGCTTAGTTTCGAAAGTACCATGCCAGCATTAACCTTGTGTGATTAAGACTACTACTGGGTAAACCTCAGTCAAGAAATCCGACGCAGGTATCGAACTCAGGGCTTATGGAACACAAGCCAACGCTCTACTACAACGCGCTACGTATACTCGATACATGCTCAATAGAATGTACGCCATAAGAATATAATATATATACATATGACCGCCCCGTTGGTTTAGTGGTTAGCGTTGCTGACTACGGATTGAGGGGTCCTGGGTTCAATTCCCGGCGCTGCCAAGGCTTTTTCGAAGGGGTGTGGTTCTGGAACGGTAACCACCCAGCATCGTGATGCAACTAAGGAGTTGCTATGAATAAAAGATAGTTGCGATCACAGTGAAAGCTTAGGCTCTCCTCCCCCAACCCATCTGGTCAGCGTGCGAGCAGTAAGCCAATCTCCTCCCTCCGGGGAGAAACCTCATCCAGTAGTGGATCAAATATGGGTGTGATTTATTATATATTTCACACAAAACCTAAAGTTATTTCTGCATTAAATTGGTGTATGTTCCATTGTTACATAAGGGAGAGAAATCTGCGCTTTCAAGCAATATCGTCAAGGTGGAGTAGTGGCAAGATATCCATACTTGTTCATGTATTTTAGTCACATTATAGAAAACGTAGTCATGAAGTATCACTACTGTTGTCGTTTATCTTAATTATAATATATGAGACATCTTCCCCCAAATAAGTGGGTATCTTACACTAATGGATTGGGTAAGATTCGTTATTTGATATGTACGTTTAAAGACAAATAAGCCTATATCCAATGTTTCTTCCAGGACATTTTATTCGGGGGTTTGTGGAGGCTCGCGAAAATTATAAACAATTAATATTGACTGTAATGTGCTAAAAATAAAAAAATAACAATAGACACTAATGTTACTTTAACAATATATTGCACTTCCTTAGTTAACCTATAAATAACATCTTAGTGGTAGAGCGTTGGCGTAGCATTCGGGAGTTGTGGGCTCGATCCCAGCAGCCGGCCATTTTGACAGGTTTTTCCAGAGTTTTTCCTGTCACCAGGAAAATGCCGGGATGGTGCCTTTAACATAGGCCCTGGCCGACGCCTTCCCGAATCCTTTCTCCTCCCCTATCACGGCCTGAGCCTTAGATGCCTAAGGCCACAAATAAAATTAAAACTCCAAATAATATGAACCATATTACAGAATATACTATTATATACGTATTTCAGTGTTAACATACTATTAACAAGTGTTAACATTCTTTTGGGAGGGCGGTTGGAAACCTTTCGGGGGACAAACTCCCCCGAAAACATGGCTGATAGAAACAGTGAATATATCCGTTGTGTATGCAATTAGTTTGATATACTTCCGTCAGTATGAGCATCAATGTTCAATATGTTTTTGTGCAAAAATTTGCTTTTCTATTTCTTTTAATTACTGCACAATGTCTCGTAGAATAAAATGTGTGGCATCTTCCAGGGATCCACTATAGTTCCACAGATAATTGTTCGATTATCCGTTTATCCGGATAATATAATGTTCGATTATCCGTTTATCCGGATAATGTTCATTTATCCGTTTATCCGGATAATGTTCAATTATCCGTTTATCCGGATAATGTTCATTTATCCGTTTATCCGAATAATGTTCAATTATCCGTTTATCTGAATAATGTTCGATTATCCGTTTTCCGGATAATTATTCGGATAATGAAAATTATTCGAATAATCGGATTTCGAATATCCGAACAATGAATTGTTCGATTAATCGGATATCAAATTATTCGGATATTGACAGCCCTACTGTGTACTACCCAACAATGCAAACTGGGGTTCCTCCCCCTAAATGACGCCTCTCTGCTTCCTACTCCGAATGATTCCTATCTAAAAGCTTTCAAGGTAATTAAAATTCATCACCGCCCACTTTTATAATTATTCTTCAACATGTATTTTTTAAAAACATGTAGACCTAATGAGGTTTCATAAGTTTTCACAGGGTTAGAGAACAATAACATCATATTGCATCATTCGCTTCTCTACAATACGTGTTTCCTTTCAATTCAAGGTTTCCTTTAATTAGAAGAAGATCCTCCAAGTCAGCATACTGTGACTTCTGACTACTCTGCGAAAACGGCAAACGATATACACTGTGCCTGACGGCAAGATGTGGGACGTGGGAGTGTTTAAGTTCTTTTAGTTAGCGCTTTATGTAATATTGAATGAAAATCGGTATGCTGTTGGTCTCATTACATCAGAGAAAATATTCTATTAAATATGTACAAAGTAGTACTATTGACATTGCATACACTGTACTCGATAGTGGAACTTCTCAGCTGTCTGTGCACTTACATCTTTGAGAAGTGGAAGGGTCACAAGACTGACGAAGAGGATGAATTGAAATTTGTTGCGCGAGAAGTAAAAAAGCTTAGAAAGTTACCTTCACATATTGTAGTAGTGATAACTGAAGAGAAGATATCATACAGTGATTTAGCGAACTTAGTAATATGGTGTATTGCTGCTGGAATATCATTCGTAAGCTTTTATGACCATAATGGTATGTAGCTGGAGTTCGCTGATGAGTGCAAATTTGATTAGTACGATATAAATTAAGAGAAGTTAACAGTTTGAGATTTCGTTATATGATTAAACGTGTGTTTTTGTTGTTCGTTTGTAATTATAGTTCCATTAAGATCTGTGGGAACATACGACGTACTTGAATAGTTTTTGAAGGTTACATCATTTAACACGTACGTACCGGCGTCCTTTCGTAAATGACCTTGCAGAGGGTTGTATACGACTCCTTTCTGGGTCTCTGACAAATTCGGGCAATGTTCGTTGCCTTGTGTTCTACTGGACAAGAGTGAAACAGGTGGATTTCTGTAGAAAGCTCCGTGGTTATTTTGTAGTTTGCTCAACACCATACTGTACCATGTTCTTTATAAAAAATATGTATCAGAAGTAATTACTGCTTCCTAATCACCACAAACTAAGCAAACTCTGCCGATGATTTGATCATCGCAACTACAAGTAGAGATAAAAAAAGTACTTTTTCGTGAACTCTCACGTTTTTCCCTTTTTTTTCTAACATCAGTTCCAATATGCTACGTTAGCTTAGTAAAACTTTGGTAAACTTTATTTTTATATGGGCCAGTCTAGTAACTTTGGACTTCGGCCCGTCTCGATTCGCCTTTAGCTGTTAAAATCCACACCCATGCCCCTCCCGGGACTCGAGTCGATGGTCTACCGCCGCAGACCACTCGGCCGGCACGTTAGCTTATGTTAGATTGCATGAAGTATGAACAAGTTAAGGAAACCAGGGGCCTGAGGTGATTACAGTGGAGCAGGGTTTGAAAAAAAAAAAAAACTAGTATTTTTAAAAACCCAGCCCAGGTGGGTTTTATCGGTCTTTTTTTCAGGTTTTAGAAATAAAATGTGAATGCATGTAAATGTAAAGCTGTGTACAGAGCTCCGTCGGTGACTGTGTGTCACTGCTGTGAAATCGGGAGGCTTGACCGAGTCTGTTTTATGTGTATGTGTTGAACGGGTGATATGCATTGGATCAATCCGCCGCGTGGTTCGGAGTCCAAGATAATTCTGGGTCCCGGCATTCCGCCATTCACAGGTGAGACTGAGAAAAATGAGAAAGAACCCCATTCAAGATAGTCTCACTGATACACCTGAGCAGGGTCTGATTTTCTTTTAAAAAATTTAAAGACCTTTAGGCAACTTTGGCTCAGGCTAAATGCATGGTGAGTGAGAATCGGTGGAATGAAGAAAGTGGGAGGAAACGAGAAAACGTTGAAGAAACCCCACAAGTTCTGTATCAACATGGTATCTGAAAATTTACATTATTAATTTGTCGAGTCTAGCAATTTTCCACGGAATTTATTATCACAGATACCGATAATTATGTAGTTTATAATTGTATTATATACTTTATTAATAATTTCATTTGTAAGTAATTTATTAATAAAGATTGAAAGTAGAGACATCAAAATTCATAATCTACAATCTATCTAGTTGAAAGAGCTAATGCGTTCAGGCCGGTTACGAAATTAACAGATAGAAAAATGTTATATTTAGTAGTTAGTATTGGAGTACTGACTGAACTCTAGTACCAGTACTTCCTTGTATTTCATTATCATAAAGGTAAAGTGTTGTAGATTTTAGATAGCAACATCATTCTAGAGTTGGAATGACAGTCTTGATTGCATTCTAACAATGTAAAATGTAACGTTTTTCATTATTATGCACTTCTGTGATGTGCCCTCATTTCAGGAATCATTTGAAAACAAAAATCAATGGAAAAACCCACTGGGTTTTGGAAGAGGGGTTTTTCAAACGGGTCCAACCCGAAAAAAAAAAACGGGTTTCTTCGGGCTGGGCCCACCTTGGCAAACCCTCCACAAGATTAGTGATGATAGAGAACACTATACACATATTTTCTTTCTGAGTGTTTGATCGCTATCTTTTTAACTCCTACACTTGGAACCCAGTGTACGTATTTACATGCATTTTTATGAATAGATTTTTTGAACCCTAGCATAGAGCAGATTTAATTGCTCTTTCTGTCCAGCGGCACATTAAGGCGTCGTTCACCTTTTCCGAGCATCTTGAAAGGAGCTTCCGGCGTGTAATCATGAAAAGGCTTACAGCAAAATTTTATGTAGTCTTAAGAGATAACGGTTGTACGGCGGATGAGAAAAAGGTTGTCATACTTCTTCAAGATACTTTCGTGACCATGAGTCCATTAAGCCTTTTTCAATATATTTCCCCTGTTGTGCTTATTCTAAAGGATTACAATTTAGTACCAAAAGTCCAAAAGACTATTTAGATTTATGTCAGAGGCACGAAAGAATTGTATATTTAAACAATTAGTTACTTCGAACTCGCGCTCTGTATCTACTTTAAGCAATGTTTCACGCAAAAAAAAAAAAAAAAAACTCATTTTTGGCGTTTATTTCTTTCCAATTACCGATTCAATTGCTGCAGTGGCGTTTAAATTCAGTTTAGAGGTAAACAAAACGCAGTTTAGTGCACTAATATACGTAAGGGCTGGTAACTGGGTTCATACCTTACTGTACTGGTTAAATATATCTTGTGTGTAGAATTGCCGGTTAGCTTGACGGAAACGGTTGAGGCTCAATAGGATACTTCTACTAGCAAAGGGCCATTTCACTTTTAATTTTCAGGTGTTAATTTGGAGTTTGAATGTCGCACATAATATCTGCAAAATGAATATGTCACCTTGTACGTAGCAGGGCAGTGGAGCCGGCTAAAGTATATATAGACTTATTAATGGAAATTGTAATAAGGAAGATGCCACAATATTAGAGGAAGTGACGCCTTGGGTTCTGGCTTAATCATTGCTTAAAAGCATATGCATTCACCTATTTAAGAAAAGCTCCCGCGAGGCAGTTGTATGCTTGTAGCAGTTAGTTTTTGACTTGTGGATAATAATAATAATGAAATTATACTGTATTTCCAATTTCAAAAGCACTGAAACGATGATTATTTTATTTTTTCATTTGAGAATACATTTTAATTTACATTGTAACAATCGTGCACCTTGTAGTGTCTATTATTTACATTATGATAATCGTGCGTCGTTATTAAACTCTTATTTCTGGTCACCAGGTACTATGTTTAGTTACTTCTTACGATATATTGTAAAAATGTTTCGAATAACAAACTTAATATTTGCTTGCAGTGGCGACGTTTGTTATTGCGGCGATGAACTTGGGAGTTCCGTAAGCCATAGAGTGAGTTAGTTAATATTTGCCTAACGTGGTGCTTAACACAGACTGCTGATTCTCCTTGCCAGTGATTAAATTCCTTGTATGTAGCGCATATTAATTAATTTGGAATATATATATGTATATATATATATATATATTCAATTACAAATACGAAGGGCTGAGTCGATGGTATTATAAATTAAGCCGTCTAACAGAAGCTTCTATGGACTGATTTCGCAGCCCTGTTAAATAGTGCATGAAAATACATGGATACTCCATCGAATACATCTCCTTAGGTAGTTTCGTAAATGATTTATTTTTCTTCACACTGTTTCTCGTCTTTTTTTTTACCTTGCTTCCATAGTGTATAAATCTTTATCGTTGACTGAAAGCTAGAAAATTTATCGTCTCCAGAAATCGGAAAGAATTCTAAAGAAGGCAAGCAGTGTGGAAACGTTAGAAATAGTGCTTTTTGAACCATAAATTTCCTAATGACTTGATAAAGATTTATATCGACCAGCTCTCGTAACTTATATAGTCTAGTAGCTAAATTATTAGAAGCACTGTTTAGGCAATCCGGGTTTGGGCGTAGCGTGCGCTAACGCCTGGGGATAGAGTTTATTCATATTCCTATAAGGCGAATGCCGGAATGGTACCTGAAGACCATGGCTGTTACCTTCAGTTTCATTCTCGTACGGACAAAGTAAAAGTTGGGACAGTTAATCCTAGCTGGTGTAAACGACAAAACTGCTCTTTTCCAGTTTAGAATATCTTCCTAAATTTTTTCAGTTTTCACCTTTATATACTTTACGTTAGATTAACTGAGATTGGTTCAGATTATGTAAATATACATTAAGATAGGAAATATTTAGTTTGATTTGCTTGCTCTAAACTTGATATATTCTCACAAGGTTTCCTAGTGTGCTCAAATCATCACAGCATATTTATAATTAATTAGATACACCGTCGCTTTCAAAGCCAAGGGTATAACCAGGGTTGAAAATAATCACGATTAAAAAAAACAAAAAAACGTTTTGATGAATTTTTTTATTTATTTAAATAAAAAGAAAATGATTTAAATACCTTGCAGCACTGAAAAAGCTACTAAGTTTTTCCTTCAAATACCTTAACCAGTAAATACTAAGGTAAAATTCACAAATATTTGGTGGTTGCTACGAAATGAAAATAAGGCAATTACAACAACCCGTAATAATTTTGAAAAGGAAGGAAGATATGGCGTTACTTATGGTATATTTTACAAAGGTAAGTTAACATGTACGTAGTAAGTAATTTCTACGTTACTTTCGTCGATACACGATGAAGGAAGTGGATTCAAAGGGTATAAACCCGAATTATGTTCGAAAAAGAAACAATTTACAATGTTTCTACGTATCAGCTTTCCTTCTAAAATGACATCTGTCTTCCTAAGCAATTGAAAATTTTAGAATCGCAATTGCCTCTTTTCTCCAGGTTACATCTTCATAACGAAATATTCTAGGATTTAAATTCAGTAACAAGGGAAGTGTTTTGGTTCGAACAGGATTTTTTTTTTTTTTTTTTTTTTTTTTTTTTAACAAGACTTCGTACATGGATTTGATTTTGAAGGTTGGTCCGTGTGACTATTGTGATTTTCCCTTCTGGTTTACTCAATTTGTGAAAACCTTCACTTACGTTTGTGTAGACATATACCGGTCTATATCTGCAAAACTATCAGTTAGACGGTAGAGTGGTTTTGCAGTTCTAGTCAGCACTGTCACGTATATTAAAGTACCTTGAATATACTTTGAATAATAAATGCCTGTTAGAACCGAAACTGCGGGAGCTGATGCAGCGGCTGCCTGGGTTGTCTTTCTCTTCCTCCAAACCTTTAACGCCCTCTAGCGGACAAACGCAGCATTGGAATACGAAGTATTGTGAAAATTTTCCTGTACGAACCGATACACTTCCCTTGTACGATAAATTTTTAGTTCATTTCACTTAAGAGTGTTCAAAATTGTACTGTCAATTTGGGAACACCCTATGCCAATATTCCATAAAGTATGAGAGCAATTTGGAGCTGTGGTAGAGTGCTCACCTCTGATCCGTGGGGTCCCCGATTCGATCCTGGATCGTGCCATATCGGCTTTGTGATGAACAGAAACCGTGTGCGTGGATTTTCTCAGGGTTCTCTCGATTCCTCCCACTTTCTTCATTCCACCGATTCTCCCATCATCATCCAATAGGTCTGATCCAAAGTTGCCTAAAGGTCTTAGATAAAATTCAAAACTTCATATTTCCATTTGAGCATAAATTATTTTTGAGTAATTTGTGAAGAAAGCAAATAATTTGATGCAAATGACACAAAGTAGGTAATGTTGCGAAACAACAATTTTTGTTTTGTGTGTTCGTTTGCCTATTTTGTAACACAAATTGCAAACTTATGTGCATTAGGTTCCTACGTTCTCTAAAATTTCGCGTGTAATGTGAAATTAACCAGTCAAAATTCTAGGCTTTGGTTTTGATTTACATCGTAAAGAGTCTATTGTCACATAAGGACTAAAAGGTAAATTTCAAGCTTACATATGATGCAAACCACAGAATGATTAAAAAATACTGCACTTTATTTCTACTTCTATAAATATATTCGATGTTTTAAATCAGTGATTTCATTCAAAAACATCATCTGACTATCTTTAATTTAAATCACTCAACCTTGGGTATAGCCAGCAATGTTTTAAACATCGAGATATTCTATGCACATGCAGATATTCGTGGTACACATGCTTACATTCTTTTTCACTTGCGTGTTAAACATTTGGGTTGTGGAATGTAACTGGTGTAAGATAACTTTTGTTCGTGGTGTAAGGAGTTGTCCCTTCTGTAAATTTAGAAAATGTGCGTTATGGCCTTTAGCGTTGGAAACGACGATATTATATATATTCAAATACTAACTAATTTAAAGGGCCAAATGTGCACGGTTAGTCTGAATAAATAGAATAAACGAAAGCCCACCCATTAGTTGAATAGTCCTCTGACTGAATGGCCGTAGAACGCTGGCTTCGCATTCGGAAAGTCCTGGGTTGGATGGCAGTGGCTGAACATCCTGACCAGTATTTCCTGTCACACCAGGCAGTGCCGGAATGGTACGTTGAGCTTAGGCCCTGGCTAACTCCTTTCGCCTAACTTATCCCCTATTGGGCCATTGATGCCTAAAGTCCATAAATGCGTTCAAATCCAAAAGACCGCTTTATGTTATAAAACAGTTGCAGTCAGAATACATACATATCAAAATTAGAATACGGGAGATATAATGATGTTTTATTGTTATTCTTTCGAAAAGGAGAGGAAAGAGTGTAGTAGCGTCCAAGCTGGTAAAATATTCGATTTGCTACGGATTTGTGGTATAGGGTACCACGTCCAAAATGTACGAATTCAGACTCGGTTGTATTCCGTTATCTAAATGTCATTGTTGCTTGCATATTAGTACTGTAGTTTTTAGGAACGGTGTGCTTTGTTCAGATTTTAATTTTGATTTTTTTCTTTTTCAGGTGTATTAAAAAAGAATGAATTACAAATGTATACAGCTTTAAGTGATAGAAGAAAAGGATGTTTAGAAGGCATTAGTTTTGGCAGAAAAGGCAAAATACATAATAATGTCAAGAAGAATGGGGTTTCAAACGGTATGCTTAGTATATTTACTTCCTTACATGTCTATGCTCATTAATTAACAATTCATTATATATTGCCTAGAATCAATGGGCCTGCACAACGATTTGAATTGTATCTATTATGTTTCAGATTGTACCACAAATGTGCATCTGTATAAAGCTTTTTTTTTACCCATGTCCAAATGCTTAGAACCAGAAGTATATCAGATTTTGGAAAATTTGCATATTAATAATGAGATTACCTTGTACGTAGCCTGAACATAACTTACTTTTTTCTAAATTTTATTTTGTGCATGTAAGAATGTTATTGTACACTGAACTGCCAGAAAGAAAAGGTGCCATTATATATATCGTAAGTACTAAACCGTAAAACCGAGAGGCTCAAATCTGGGAACTCTAAAACTCCTCCATCAAGTGTAAATATATACTAAAATAGTAGGTCTCAATATATGGTCAGATTCGAAATAACTGGTCAAAGTTCAGATATACCGGTACCTTAAAATTTCCAAGACTGTCAGTCGACCGGATGGATGGCGGAAATAGAGTTAATGAGTCATTGGTTACAAGTTCAAATCCCGGTATTTTTAAGTTGTTTTTTTTTGTCAGCAGAATGCATTGTAGTTGAAAAAGGAATGCGGAATGTTTGGAATGTTAACAACGTGGTGCGTGAAATCAATTCTTCATGAAACTAATTGTATACGTAAACTTACCTCCCCCGCCCCCCTAAAATGTACTGAAATCTATGTAAATATATTTCACGTTTTTACAGATTTTATTATACACGCACGAACAGCACACTGCACAACTAAAAACATACATTTGTATGTACGTGTTCATTTACCCTCTTGTCATACAGTCTGACCAAGGTAACGTAATTTTTCGAAAAGCTTTGCATCTCCACAGGGAAGATTTCAGTACATTCGGCGGCACGCTTATACAACTGGTCCTCCGTGCTTTAAACCGTATTTCTGTTGAATACAGCGATGGTGTAGATCTGACAATGAAAGAGAACCGCTATCCCTTAATACAAGAGATTTTATTTGTAGGTGCTTTGCACGAAAATAATAAAAAATATCGTTCTTCATGTACAATGTTACGTTACATATACCATGTGACTACTCATGCATGCAAATGTATATCTGCGAGCCAAGTTCCCTGATTTTTTTTTTTTTACCACAAATGGTAGATGTTTTATAAAGTGCGTTTTTCAAATAATAAAATGTTTCACAATTAAATAATGTGATTTTACGCTTGGAGGAGTCAGATTTTAAAATAATGTACCGTATTTCTTTTTGTAGTCCTCGTTTTGGAAAACTACGTTAATCACGAAGCGCGTTTTAGTTTACAAACCTGAGACGATTCTTTTCGTTTAAATTTGTATGTGTAAAGTGTGTGATGCTGTTATAACTTCATGTTTCATAGTTATATTTTTCCTTAAAGTTTAGTCTTTTACTACAAGACATGAATGCTTATTCAGCTGACAGAGAAAGTACTGGGACTCGAATATTCCAGACCAAGTACTAGTTTTGTAGTTCTTGATTCAACCCATCCTCAGTCAGATTCTACTGAGAAATTCAATGGAGCTGATATTGGTATTACATTTCAATAGAACTGTAAAAAAGTTCGTCGTGAAAGAAGCAACCTGAAGCTGAAATTGTATGGGTCAATACTCATGAAGGTGTTGTCAAGCCATGCTACGTTCAGTTTTCAGAACGGTTTGACCGACATTTTTAAGCTCGTGTACAAAGATAGTTCTGTTATTCAACGATCCAACTGAAGCTTCATGTGTAGTCGTTCAAGAACTTGCGCCATACTTTAATGAATTGAGTGATTATATCTTGCGGAGTTCTTTTTCTGTTGTATGTTTTGATGAGACTCTTAACAAAATTATTCAAAAGGAACAATATACTTTGTGTTGATATATTGGACCAAAAGTGAGAAAGGTGCGAACACAAGATATTTAACTTGTTTTTGTAAGTCATTCTACTGCTCAGAACTTGGTCTCTAAATTTCTTGAGATATCTTCTTTTCCATTGCATAAAATGATCCCGAGTTTCGATGGATGATTCCAATATGAATTGGGTGTTCTAGAAAGCTCAAAACAGAAGTAGTCGTAAATAAAAATGATCCAGGAGTACCCAATTTGGGCAGTTGTGGGCTTCATGTATCCATGGGACATTCCAGTATGGATACAAGAAGTCAGGTTAGAAGATTAAGCAATTTCTATATTACATTTATTACTACTACAAAGATCACCCTGCTCGCCGAGCTGATTTGACCTATTGCTTTGGAGAAACTAATCCTAGGGCTTGGCTGTGAGGGCAAATGGAAGAGGCCAAGATAAAAGAAATTTAATTTTAAAGTTTTTTTTAAACCTAGCTTGAATATATTTTTTATTTTGTGACAAATATTTATAATACCGAAATTGTGTTTTTATGTATGACCATGTTTAACCTAAAAGGAACTATTTATTGACCTGGAAAATTGAAAGTGTGCACTGGAAAAGTCAGGGAATTCTTTCATCCAGCTTTGGTGGGAACTCTATAAATATCAGTGCTAGTAATTCTTGTTTTTTTTCGGCCCAATTGGGATTGTTCCGTGTCACGTGTATAAGTTATTAATAAAATATAAAACACTAAAGGCATTCATTGGTATTGTTTCTGTAAATGTGAACACCATATAATATCAGTGTAGAATTAAAAAAACAAACGATAATTTGTCATTTTTCCTTTTTTCTTTCTTTACAACAGGAATAAAAAGTGCGCCCAAAGTGGTTGTTAATTTCTTCTCCAGAACAGACGGAAAAGGAGGCGTTGTAGATGCGACACGCGATTTGTGTACAACGGTAGAAACCGGGTCATTGAAATCTTTGGATATATCCCAGGACATTATAGACAGCAAAGTAAATGGCATTTCTGGTGTGCCCGATCCAGAACTTGCTATAATCTCTGGAGAGACTTTCTGTACGTTTGGCCTTCATCCGTGGCACATTAGATTAACAGAATTTATGTAAGTATTTGTGTTGTACATTATTACAAAATATGTTTTAAGGACCTTGATTTGATAATAGAGTGACGCAGCAGAAAAGAGACTGCATTAAATGAAAGAATTATGTCAATTTGCAGGATGGTTAACAATGCTTAAGAACATTTATAATGTGGAGCCATCTTGATATCGCCACATAAATCCAATATGGCTGCTAGAACGTTTTGAGTTTAACTGTAGCACATTTACGGTTGACAATACAACATTTTACATTCTAAGAAAAGTTGCGCAGAATAAAATTTTCCTTCCAGGCAGTACTATACCATCTTTGCACGGTAGTCGCTTCAAAGATCGTGTGTCCGCAAACAGCGTTTTACGACTGATTAGGAGTTAGCATAGTTTAGAATAAGTACTCTCCTTCATTCGGGCAGGATTTTACTCAAAGATTCTGTAAGATGTTACAAAAAGTAATCTACAATAAGTATATAGTAAGTTAAGTTAAAAATCACAAACTGTCACTTTTAATCTCATTTGATTGTGTATGTATTTAGGTGCCCCAGCATTCTCTTTTTCATCCCTTAAAAAAGAAGAGTACACACCACTTCTGTCTTTTGACAGCTACATGTTTTTATGTGACATGTTTCCTGGTTCTCTAAAAGTGGTAGAAACTTCTGGAAAAGATGACTACTCGGTTCGTATTTATTTTCAGTATGGGTGATCCAGTCCCAGTTTTCAACATTACGATGTATTTTGCAAGGCGATGTTGCATGACCCCTAATGTATTCACACTGATAAGCTGATCGAAAGATAACGCTGTTCCAGTGCAGCTACAGTTGGAGGTGGTCAGAAGTGAACATTTCTTTCCTATCAGTGTTAATATCAGATACTTCTACCGTTCAACGGTAACAGATAATTACATAGCACTGCAGTGATTTTTTTTAAAAAAAAACATGAACCAGGTTTGGTATCATGAAGAAAGGAAAGGAGCACAAACACCTGATATACCTATGGATATGACAACCATTTATTCCGCACAGTTCTTTACCCCCTCGACCACTGAAAAGACACTGAATCGCACCCTGAGAAAGCATGGAATTTTCGTAGCGCCGTCGATCTCTTTTGTTCCAAGATAGTGGAGTTTATTTCTGCACTTAAGATGGTGCTAAAACTCATTAGCAGTTTCCGGTCAATTGTTTTGTCAGCTCACTGTTTCTAAGTTCAGCCAGACAGTTTCATATTTTATACTACTGTATATGTTTTGTTTGATCATTAGGTACCTGATTATCTTCGTTGAATTTTTGCAGATGACACAGATATTGGGACACTGATGCTTGACTTTGCTGAGGACGCTTGAAACTATGTACTAGCTCCTTTTGCTATTTCAGGTGTTGCGATTTCGGTGTCTCCTGGTGCTTTTGCTTATGAAGTCTTCGGATTTTATTTGCATCTTTTCTTACGTTTTGCGTTGTTCTTTACTAAAGTAGCACACACTGTTCAAAAATACGATTCTGCAAACAATAATTCAAGATGGTAGAAGTTTTCAATCATTTTTTTTTTCCGTAAGTGGGATTTCTTAAGACTTTTAGTATCTTCTTCGAGAGATGATGGAGAGTAAGTACTGAAACTTTCATTTTTATTTTTTTTACCCATTTGGTCAAACAAAGCGTAAGGTCGGGACGTACGAAGAGAGCTAATTTTTCGTTTAAGGACCTATCGCTATCTGTAAAACACTAATGATTATGATTATACAATATGCTCTTGAAGTTCCATTATGGAACAGCAGAGTGGACAAAAAAATACCGCTTTACGTAATATAGTTAATTTTTTATACGCTTTTATATTAACTTGCTCTGTAAGTTTCTCGGGTCAAATCTGGTAATTGATTTTTAACTCACTTCCAGTTATCCGATTTCTTTGAAATTTTGTAAACTTACTTGCTTCCGATGACAATACAATATTCAATCATTAGATATACAATAGAATAATCCAGTTAACTGTAATTAATAAAAGAATGGGAAATTATCCTTAAATGCACACAACGCCGCATCTATTGTGTGAAGTTTGGGTTGCCTACCTCGCAGGGAGTTTAATATTCATCTATTATACAGAAAAAGAAAATAAAAGATTTTAAAAAATGCCCTTTATTAAGATGCACCAAAAGTAAAAAATAATAAATTGAATTAATCTTATGAATCGGAAAATAAAAGCGTGGGTGCTCTTGCTTACCTTATCATAAAATCACAATATCTAAGAGCACCCACGCTTTTATTTTCCGATTCATAAGATTAATTCAGTTTATTATTTTTTACTTTTTAGTGCATCTTAATAAAGCGTATTTTTAAAAAATCCTTTTTTAATTATTTTTTTTATGACTAATTCAAAAGTAACATCCAGGAAACAAATTTCAAGATGGTGCACATTTCTCGTCATCCTCAAGTAGTATCTTTTTAAGGACTTTTAGTATCTTATTAGAGAGGTGTCGGAGAGAAAGTCCAGAAAATTTCAGTTTGTTATTCCTTATTTGACCTTTTTTGGCCAAAACTGAGCTATAATAGGAACACTTAGAGCGGCCTTGAGCCGTAGATGCCTAAAGATCACAAAATTCAGATTCAAATGGGACCATTTAGATTTCAGCAAGAGTGGATCAAGGTTAGTGTACGTATTTCCGGAATTTAATTAAGAATGGATCAGGATCAGTGTTCGTATTTCTGCACATAATGTCTGATAGTCTGATAAGAAGATAGTCCTTTAAAGGGTATAATAATCTCTGAATGGGATATTACACATGGATTGTACAGAATTTGGAAGTGCAATTTTATTCTGTGCAACTGCACAACTTTTGATGAGCAACAGTTAAAAAACTTAGAAATGAACACGTTTTAGCGGCCATATTGGATTCCGGACGATATTAAGATGGGTACAATACTTTCTCTTAATACAGTTCTCTGAGCTGGGTCACTCTACTGTAATCATTGTAATATATTTGAATTAAGCAAACAAATTATCGATTTTTTTCAAAACATTCCATTACCACAGATATAAAATTCCATTTCAGGAACTGTTTTAAATAGCGTTTTATTATTATTATTTTTTTTATATTTCATTAGTTATAAAAACAGATTTTTAGAATATGATAAGTAGGAAATGTCCAAAATAAATAAAACGCAGGACATTAAAAGAGTTCTGTCAAAAGCATATTTGTACTTGACTAATGTTGAGATGTAGTTCTCAGGTAAGTTTATAACTTCGCTCTGTAATCGCCGCGCAGTTTCGCACATCTCTGTATTTCAACTGAAAAACGTCTTACTTGTACTTTATTCTAAACTATACTATACTATAACTAAAAGTTTATACTTTATTCTTATTACCACACTGGCGCTGCATTTGTAGAACATGTATGTCCGTCCCGAAAATGCACTCGACAATAAAGGTTATTTTTAGTTTAGGGAATATATCGACGGTGGAAAGTGAGAAGGGCATAAGCACCAATTTTGTGAACTAGTAATTCCTTCACTGTTCTGTGGTGCGTAGTCTGCTCTACCGAACAGTGTAAACGGTATATGTGTAATTTCATACATTCTGTAGGACATAAATACAAGAAAATTCTTGGCACAAGCCATAATAAACATTGGATGGATGGATGGATGGATGGATGGTTGGTTGGTTGGTTGGTTGGTTGGTTTGGGTTGGGTTGGGTTGGGTTGGGTTGGGTTGGTTCGGCGCTTATTCACTTTTCATTTATCATTTCTCAGGGAAATATGATGAATGACAGAGTTCAAACCCAGAATCAGCTCCTTCGGAAACTGACAATACATATATAGGGAAATATTGTCAGTAGTATTTCTCATTTGCAAGAAGTCGTCAGGCAGAACTCGTGTGGGGGAATCCCTGAATACTGACAGAATAATATTTTCTGGTGATTTTTTGCATGCGGAACTTTTAAAAAGATGAAGAATCGTGATGCTTCCTTTATTGCTTGCTAGTTTTGACTCGAGGCCATGAAGAACTCACCTGTCAAGATGAGACAGAACAGTGTTCCCTTTTGCTAGCTTCTGCGCATCCGTAGAATATAATATATTGCGAACGACAAGAAATATACGAATGGCAGTCTGCATTAACTCTTTAATTTCTTTGATTGCACGCAATTGATCAATAAATACATTGTTTTGTAGAATTTTTGTTTTCTACTTTGTGTCATATAGAATACAGTGTGTTTTTACACGTAACTGCCCAACCAAGGAACAAGTGCTTTGCAAAGTGTCTTTAAATATATTTTTTGCTTAAAATGTTTGACTCAAAACGCCAAAGAGAAAGCAACGCTGGATTTTAATTAATAAGAATTGAAAATACGTACATATTAAGTTTTTAAATTTCTGTACCAAATGACTATTATTGGTGAAATTGGACAGAAAAAGTGTTTATATATATTTTACTGATGATGCAAATAAGTATCATATTAACCACGAAGAAAGAAAACATACGATATTTACACGAATAAAAACGCCCGGGGTTTTTACATCTCCATGCAGAACCGAAAGAGCGAAATGTGTGTTTCATTGAAGCAGATTTTTGAGACAATATCAAGTGTAACAATGTGTGATCTTAATTGCATTCATGGTAATTTTTTACATGTAGCTTAACGTCTGTCAACTGACAGCTACGGTTTACGAACAGAAAGGTATAGGCGAGGATATAAGGAAGCGATCCCTCTTTATTATTTTATATATTATCAGGCATTCGTCTGGCGATACTGAGGAAAACTGTGCGAAACCTAAGTCAGGATTGCCTGCCACTGGATCTTCCTGCCTGCATGCCCAGGACCTTCCGACTCCTAATTCTACGCTCAAGCGACTAATATTGTGGTACACATATGACATCGATAGTGTAATTGCATTAGCGTAAGAACATTCCTGAGATGTAACTCACAATATTATTTGTAAGAAATGATTTGAAGTTTTGCTGACTAGTTGAGTTCTTAATTTCGAATATAAGAGCAGAACTCATATCCACGCCCTCCTCTCAAGCGACAGTAAGCACTTGACCACGAGGGGTTGGTGAGAATATTCTAGCATTGTTTTCAAAAACTTGGACAAACTTCGTACTGTTGTATCCAGGTTGTTTCTCTTCCCTAGTTTGGCCCATCATGGTTCGGTTAATTTCAGTGGTTCAAGGCCCATTTCAGCAAAGCTGTAGGTCCCGTCCTTAGGAACTTTTTAATTAAATTCAAATATTACTATACTTTCCGAAAACATTTTTCTTATTGTCAGGTCAGGAGTTCACGACGGGGTTTTCGCCATGCTTTGGCAAACTGTGTCCAATGCGATAGGCAAGAAATATAAAGCCAAAACCAAACACTAACAAAGGAACAGGCAGACTGACAGATGAAAAATATAAATAAAAGCAAAATACTTTCCCAGTGGCGAAGTTATGTCCCAACACCAATCTGAACATACTCTCACAGCAACCATGATGGTGATTTTTACGGACAAACGAATGAAATGGTAACTAATTCACCACGATCGTTTGTAACTGCAATTTCTGTGGGATATTTTTAACAAACGTGTTGGTACAGATATGTTGACGGTACGTCCATCATATGGCAATACCGTACGGAGAAGTTCTTATATCATCTCAATAAGATCCATCTAAATATACAGTTTACAACAGAGACTGAAAAAATTGTGAACTATTATTCTTAGATATTTTAATTTACAAGACTACCACTGGGAGATTTGGGATTACAACTAAACCACCGGCGAAAACCAAAAGCAAACCTCGAACTGTCAAAGATGAACTCCTATTCCGGGCGTGTACAAAATAAATTGTAATTGTGGGGAATCGTATATAGGTCGGGTCAGGAAGATTGAAACTAGAGCTAAAGAGCATCAGCTACATTGTAAGAAGGGTAATATCGAGATATCAGCTGTAGCAGAACATTGGTATGTCTGTGGTCCTCCATTTATTTCTTTCAAGGATACGGAGGCGTTACACAAAAGCAGTGACTATATAGAAAGAATTATAAAAGATTCAATTGAAATAGAAGTGCAAGATCAGAACTTCAACAAAGACGAGTTATAGGCCTAGATTAAGTTAGATCTGGACATCAACAATGCAATTTTCAAAATCTAATCATGACGTGTCTGTGGATGTCCACGAATATGTTGACGACACAATTGTAAGAGTTAATAAAAAAATAAAAGGTATATGACGTAAAACCCGAGTAAAATACGGTAGTTAATTATGAAGAATCGTCATGAATACTTAGTGTCATTTACCTTGCTTGCTATATTGTGGGTATGGTCTTAATTTCTATAAAATGGCCCGAATAGGTTGTATTAAGTATCGATAAAATTGACCAGCACCGAAGAAAATGGAAACTCGTTAATATTAAAATAATGAAAGACTTTTCACAAAAGTTATCCATGAAGGTGTGATTAGTGCAGAGGTAGAGGGACCCAAAATGAATATTCGCTTTTAGTAAAATAAATACCCTTCGGCCGGTTCTGACAAAAATGAAAGGAGGAGGGTAAGTATGACAGAAGGTGAAACCAGGACACTGCGCAGGACATTTCTTAATAATATGCACCCTTTCGAATTACGCAGGACAATTCTTTAAAAAAAAACAATACTGTCCTGCGAAAATTAGTACGCCTGGTCACCCTAGATTAGTTGTAATCAAAGGTAAATTCGTGTTCTGTTATCTTTGTTTTTATCGTGGTAATACGTTTAAAGGAAATGAATTAATGCAAACATGGCATGAGTAAGGTAGAAAATATAAAGTAGAGGGGCATCTCCGTGTAACTCACTTGCAGTAAACTTGGTAAGTGCTTGTGTTTTTATTACCATCAGTTTTGACTTCATCGTCACTGCAATTTAGACTTGTAGTCATCCAAGTTCGGATCAAAGTTTACATTTTCAGTATCACATGCGTGATCTTCAGTCTCAGAAATCCATCTAGATCACCTTCACCATCTCTTCGTCTGAGTATTCAATTGCGCTTTGAGAAAAATAATCTGACCTAATTATCCTTACCTCACCTCGAACCTCAAGCAAAATATTGTTACTTGAAATGTTACTTGCACTGAAGATAGACGCTTGATTGCCTGTTGTTCAATAAAAACCGACACCTTGTCCAGTCGCAGTCAACAAAAACGAAAAAGAGCTTGTGTGAATTATGGTAACATGTTGGACCAACAGGGGGTAATGTATGTCCAGCCCGGAAAGTTTTTAAAGTTATTGGCTATAATCAAATAGCTTTGCAGCTTGGCGTTAAAAGTGATATCCTCTTTTTGACACAAAACCCTCAGGATAATAACTGTAGAAATTATTTAAAAACCACAGTAAAAGTAAAGGTGTGGACATTTTTTTTACCCCTCCCTTGGTTCAGCAAGAGTTAATTGTGGCCCCTTTCACAAAAAAAAAAAAAAAAAAAACGTTGATCACACTTGTCATGTCCGAGAAGACAATTCCTGAAAACTTAACTGCCCGTTGACTACCAGTTGTTCTTTCCCAAACTGTTCACAGCGTTTGTTCACCATACTGCATTTCCAATTTTCCATGCCGTTTCACATCACTAGATACACTGCTTTCCATTATGTTTGTTTTCACTTCTGCGCATGCGCTATCTACATCATGGTGACCGCGTAATACTGATAAAGAACTGCAAGTATGGTAGTTTCATCGTGCTCCAGTGTCTTTTTATTTTACGCCAAAATCTCTCGGTCAGGGTTGAGACCCTTGAATAAGTCATGTACAAACATGCTGATCATCTCATTACAGGTAATTATATTGTTTTCTTACTTAAATTGTGTGGTTAATGAATCTGTGCTCAGTATGTTTCGAAAACTCATCGCATAAGTGATTTTTTTTTCTCTCTCTATTTACAGACAGCTACCAACTCATCATCACATACAAGTAAAAGGTTTCATAAATCTACTAGAAAAATACAATTCTTGTGAGCAGAGGTGTGGAAAGTGATATGAACCCATAGTATTTACTTGTATAAGTGTCTGTGAAGCCATATATATTTTTGTCTTCTTTTTTTTTTTTTTCTAAATAATAAAAAGACGTATCCGTGAGGTCAATTGTAATAGCTGTCATCGTCTAGAAATAAGTAATAATTATTTCTTTGTGGCATAATTTTTAAATCAAGAGATGTTGACTTGTTAATTATTGGCATAATATTGTAAGACGAAGCTGTAGGAATTGTTTTTTTTTTCTTCTTCGAATACTCAACCGTGTGGTATCTATATATAAATTTGTTGCATAT
Source organism: Lepisma saccharinum (assembly GCA_022664845.1). Taxonomy (NCBI): domain Eukaryota; kingdom Metazoa; phylum Arthropoda; class Insecta; order Zygentoma; family Lepismatidae; genus Lepisma; species Lepisma saccharinum. The sequence goes on from JAGDQP010010348.1 coordinate 21,410, forward strand.
ATTGTGTGTGTGTGTCGGGGGGGTGTATGTATGTGTGAATTGACAATCATGTTCCTTTGAAGATTAAAAAGAAATCTTTGATTGGTTCCTCGGTATTCAAGTACAGGTTGGTAAATGTGAAGAAACATGATTATGCATTAAATAATTACCAAATAAGTGTGGATGGTAAAAAAATGTACTGAAAAGCTGATTTTTTAAAAAATTTTGAATGAGGAATGTCCCGTTTTCTTGTTACATATGTATATAATTATAAAAAACTGTCACATGGCGCGAGTAATTACTGTTGCTTAACTCAGGTATAGCAATGACCGGTACATTCCTTCGTCTCTGTACATGTCTGAGAAAGGAATTTGTTATGATTGTAACAATTTTTAATTTCTACAGTAAAAAAGAAAAAATAACTTTTTTTTAAAGTATTGTACATGATCTCAGGATACTTTGATTCGAAAGCATTGGACAGACAAGTGAGGGTTCAATAGTTTATTACTTGACATTGAATTTGGTATTTGTGGATAAATTTCGACAAAACTAACGTTAAGATCAGTGATGACTAGAGGAAAATTTTGTAGATTATTTTTGTTTGCACCAGTTGGAGACATCTGTAAAGCAAGCTGTCTAGAGACATTTGTATAAATGTATTACCCGTATACTTGATGAGAAGACCAAGTAGAATAGATGAATTGTTGGCAATTGTTTCTTTTTAATGACGCTGCAAGTCTCACCTCCTACATCATCCTTGTAGTCTTACACAATGTGTGCTTTACATAGTGAGACAACTATTGTACAGAGTGAAAATATCTCCCTCTTAACACAATGTCTACATCTATTGTAAGGTGTCCGAAGGCGTGGTGGGTGTTTTGAATGGAAAGCTCCATCATTACCTTGGTTACCCCGCGTTGGATGCCCTTGAGACAAACTTTACCTTTCGAAGTATGCGGGAGCCAAATCTGGTGAATAGAGAAATATTCGGTCACACAGATCGACTTGGAAGTCAGAAACTGCTCACTCTCAGTTGCTAACTCGATACCGCCATGACTTTCAGCGCTTGTATCTCTGAAACTAATCAGATTTAGGATATTTTTTTTGTAAAAGGAACTATTTTTCCTTGTTTTGATTTAAATAATCCCCTCCCGAAGTTTGCGCCATTATTTCGGGAACGTCCTGTATAAATATTTACGAAAAAGATGATTTAATTGGCCTTTTTCTTACAAACAGTTACGATATTCAGCTAGTAGTCTAGTTTACGCATTTTATTAAAGTTGAGCTGTAGTCGGTTTGGTGGTTCTCACGTGATAGGTAAATTGTGGTCTCGTTACTATGGAAACAGAAATTGGCGTCACGTTCTAATCTCATTAGTTGACGAGTTACAAACTGTTTGTGGAGATTTGTTAAAGCAATAATGGAAACAAATCATATTTTCCTATGTATTAGCTAATTTTTCTTTTAGTTCATATTTAATTATTTTGTACCATGATAGAGGAACGACCCTCAATGTTTCAGCCATGCCATTTTCATGGGAACACGACTATGATTCGCACAACACGTGAGAACGGCTCAACCAATTCGAGCCAAAGCTGGGGTAACGATAGACAACATTACTCAAAAGTTTAATATGGTTAAAAGCAGCAGTAGATGTATGAATAGTAGTAATATTGGTGGCAATTATATAAAATAAATTAATTCTTTTTTTTATCTCCGCCGTGGGCAGTTCAACTTGATGTCTATAAAACCGAAGTAAAGGTAGGAGAAAAAACGCACAGCAATATTTTTAGTTAATTTTTTAAAGCACTTCTCACGAAAATCCATTCTTTGGTTATTACGAACTCTCTCTCACTGTGCTCGATTTTTAGCACACACTACTCTCCAACTCTGTTGTACCAAAAATGGTTTTAGATACTATTTTAAACATCTTTTTTGGTGACACGCACGATTTTATCACGTAAAAGAGATTTGAGACCAAAATGCTGTAGGCCACCGACAATGTCCTGATACCATGAAGTCATTATTAAATAGCAAATAGATGGCTACCTTTCCTAAAACTTAAAAAAGCATAAAAGTCATTGGTTCCTAACCTGGAATAGGGAATCAAATTATTACTTATTAAAAATACGCTTTCTCGTATACACAAAACTTATCTTTATTTGGTAACAGTGTAATTAATACCTTTATTGACAATGTTATCATATTTTCTTCTCTAATTGTTACATCTCTTTCATTTTTTTCACAATTTAAAGCATTGACTTCACTCATATTAATGCTGTTATTTTCAGTTCTTTCTTCTGTTACGACGTATGAAATAAAATAAAGGGTGGAATAATTCAGTGATCAGCAACTTGTGTATATCCGGGTAGAGGGCGAGTTCAGTGTACCAGTGTGCAGTGTTGACAGTGGAATGCAAGAGTTTGCACATGTGTGTGTACAGTGTCGGTTTGTGTCGTGTAACACTGGAATAACAACATCGCAGAGTTTGGCTACTTGTCTAAGACCAGCCTGTCTTCCCTCTAGGCTTTTTAGGTAGATTTCGAAGACAAACCTACCTATTGAGATCGGTACGATATATATATATATATATATATATAGGGGTTGGACAAAAAAATCTAAAACGTTTGAAAAAGTGTGAAAATCATACCTAGTATGGTATGGGACCTCCTTTTGCGTCCAAACAGCTTGGATCCGACGTGGAATGGACGTATACAGCTCCTGAATCGTGGTGTGTGGAATGTTGTACCATTCTTCCTCCAAAACATGCTCCAGTTCCTTAAGGGGTGATGGTGGAGGGTAATGAGACCGAACACGCCTTTCTAACACAGACCACAATGGCTCAATGATGTTCAGATCTGGTGATTGTGGGACCCAGGGGAAGTGTGATAGCTCCTGGTCATGCTCCTCAAACCATGATTGCACCGTTTTTGCAGTGTGACGGTGCCAAATCATCTTGGTAGATGCCATCACCATCCGGGAACAATGTGTGGGCCATGGGTAGAACCTGGTCCCCCACAATGGCCTCATACGCCTTAGCATTCATCATTCCATGCAGGGCTATGATGGGACCTGCAGAAAACCACGATATCACTGCTCATACTGTAACAGAACCACCCCCATGCTTTACAGTTGGGCGCAGACAGTCTGGATCATAGGCCTGCGACGGTGTTCTCCATACGTAAATACGACCGGTTGTTGGAAACAAGGTGTAGGTCGATTCATCGGAATACATTACGTGTTTCCACTGATCAAGCGTCCACTCCTTGTGGTCCTTGCACCACTAGATACGCCGCTTCGCATTTACTTGCTGTGACCAGAGGTTTCGCGATCGCGGCCCTGTCATGAATTTTCATTTTATGAAGTTACCGTCGCACTGTTTTTGATGAAACCGGGTTCTGTAGGCTGGAATTGAGTTCAGACGTAATTTTCATTGCAGTGGTCTGCTTTTTAGCTGCTACAATCCGTTTTAATGCCCTCCTGTCCCTATCGGACAGGATTGTCTTTCGACCACTGTTGTGCTTTGCAGACGTTGTTTGCCCACGCATTGTGTATGCCCTCATTACATTGGACACAGTGCCTGTCGATACCCCCACAATGGTTAACGCAGAACTAAAACTTTCTGCTCGGAATCCGCGTCCATCACGTCACTCGTATAACTTCAACTAAATCTACCGATAAGTCGAGTAGTGAGTTACTAAGCACAGCCCTACCACCTAGCGAGTTTACACGGAAACACTTCCAACATTTCAGAACACGTATCAAGTGACTGAATAACACACATTTATTGTGTTTGAATATCACAGATAAAGAGTTACGAGCTTAGTTCTGGAACTTTCCAGACAAAGATTGTATATTGAGTTGGCAACATGCCCTCTCCGTAGCACACCAGTCCTGCCCTCCCACACTTTTATTACGTGAACACGCATTCGGCTAAACGTTGCCGCTTTTATAATGAAATTTTTGTACAGCTGTCTTCGAATTGTAAAATGTAAGTACCTTATTTTACCATCTTATTTTCGAGCTTTGACTCTCCGCCATTTTGAATATAGGCAACATATCGATCTAGGAGTTAGTACAAGATTTTTCTTTCATCAAGACCTTTGGAACTACATATTACACAACACATCAAGCAATTTAAAATTTATTATTTGACTCTCACATACCCCCTCGAAGGACAGAGGTGGATTTTTTTTGTAGCTAAAACTGTTAGCCTTCCAAAATAATGGAATACGTGTTTCAAAATTTTTTCATACTTCCATTCGGTACAGAGAAAAAGGGGTTCTATCATTTCTGCCTCTTTTCCTTTCCAATTTTAGGATAGTAAGAATCATTGTTTTTCTGTAATTTTGTAAGTATGTGAGGCAGGTATGTAACAATTGAATAAGACTAAGTGTAATATTCGACAATTATTTCGTCGTTTCTCGTAGCGTAAACTGTAAAAATGATATTTTTCTTGGGAAATCATGCCAAAATGCTTGTTGACAGGTGAAACTACGAAGATGAACCAAATATTGTTGGAAGCAATTAAAAAATAGATTGCCTGTACTCCAGGACCTAAGCAGGCACAACTCATAAATCGCTTACACCCTGACACACACTACAGAACCCCTGAACCGTTTTCGTCTTTTCAGTAGTAGATTCTGCTGTTTTTCAGGAAAACATGACCGTTGGTATTTCTGAGGAAATTGTCTCTGACGTATTTATGTTGAGTTAAGGGGTATCCTATATAGCGTGTCAGGGTGTGTGTGCCTACCAGATCCTGGAGTACGGGAAATCTAGTACTAAATTGCTTCCAGCACTGTTCGGTTCATCATTGCAATTTTATCTGTCTGCGAACATTTTAACATTGATTTCCCATTAAAAAATATATATATAACTTTCAGAGCTTTCGCTACGAGAACCAATCGTCGAATATTTATGCTCTTAACCTTATTCAGTTTTTGCATACCTCCCTCACGTAGTGGCAAAATTGCAGCAAAAAATATTAATTCTTTCTATCCTAAAATTGAAAGGAAAGGGAGACAGGAGTGACCGGAACGCACTGAATAAGGTAGAGAAAAAAGGCACTGACATGCGAGAAGGCGTACATAAACTTGATAAACACAACGAAAACGCGGTATCGTTTCGCTGAAGGCATGTTCACATAATAGGAGTGAAAACTGACAGAGGAGGCTGGTGCTGCGGAGCGGCCATGTAGATAACTGACGTCAGGTTTATGGAGGCGGGGAAATATCTAAAGGGACCAGAGAAAATGACAAATGGCTTCCTGAAGGAATAAGAGTGTAAAAAATCAGCGAGGCTTATGTATTTTCACTGTTACATGAAATTTCATTGCTTCTCCTACAAATTCAAGCGTAGAGAGTGATATTCACAACAACAATGAAGGAAAACGAAAATAAAAACCGGCATCGATCATGCTCTTGAATTGGTTATGAACTTTCTTCCCTGAAAGCTTGAACTCTCTAGGCTTGAATTTATAGGAGCAGCAAGGAAATTTCGTGCAACGATAAGAATACATTAGACATATACGGAGATAGTGCTGCCATCGTTTGTTGGAGATCGTTGCTTTAGATTATCCTTAATAATAATGAAGATAAAGGAAATAGAATGGAGAATAAAGTAAAAGTGAAGACAATAAAAATAAAGACGGAAGGAAGGAGAGAATGGAAGCAGGAAGCACCGAACAAAAAGAACTGCGCTGCAGGGAGTTATGTACAGTTTAGGTCTGATTCATGGTTGGCGAAGAGGATCGAGATGTAGGTCTGCTCCCATCTCTTCCTAACTGTAGTAGGTAACAGAATTCAGAATTTTCGGATTGCTGACACGGAAGGTTTCGTCAAAGGTGCAGCCGTGATGTGAAATATCTTCAGGTATATGGAGATAAGGAAGTGTGATTTGGAGGAGCAGCGATGTTTGTTGATGCGGATTGTTAGAGGTAATTAGGTTTCTCCAATACAGAAGGCGGAACATAGGTTACAGAGTAAAAAGTATATATATGAGTCCCGTTTAACCAAATCCCGATGCAGTAAAAAATAAAATTTTGATTTTTAGCATTTTGTACATGCGAAATTTGATTTATACTAATTATGAACGAATTATCTGAAAAATCCTTGCAATGTTCAGTAAAATACAGGACAGCAAGTATAGCACTATATTATGTTATAGCAGGAGGCCGATATATAAAAAAAAAATGTTTAGTTTAAAATTTAGTTGTTCTTGTAACATGTAGTGCAGTAATATGTAAATAACTGTTTTCGGTTTAACCGAATCACACTTGGTGCTATCAAATTCGGTTAAACGAGACCTCGTGTTTGTTTTATATATATATATATATATATATAGAGAGAGAGAGAGAGAGAGAGATAGTGTGTTGCAAAATAACACTGTCAAACCTACCTCACGACGAAAATAAGAGAAAAATTATAGATCATCGAGTGTGTACAAATGCTGCGTTTCAGCGCCATAGGCTGCCGAAACCGTGGGAAACTTTAGAACTTGATATTTCCAATACCATTAACAGTAGAACTACGGTGGCAGGGTACCCTGAAAGACTTCAAACCTGCTCTATCCAGAAATGTATATTACAAAATGGTGCAAGGAATTCCCCAAAAGAAATAGGGTATTCCTAGGTATTATCTGGAATGGATGTGGGTGGAAATAAACACGAATAAGACTACTTACCTTTTCAGTACAGATGATACACGTAGTCACTAGCATCTAACCGGGCAGTGACAATCTTTTACTGATAAAAAGTACAGAGAACGTTCGTTTAAATGTGTGGAATTTACTCCTGTTTGTTATGCAACAACAAACTTTTTTTTTTTTTTTAAATCGTTCCGAAAAGGAAATCTCTGTTTGAGATGTCGACTTGCCGCAAACGAATTATTATTACTTGCTGGAAGATAGTCCCATTCATGCGTATTTGGACCAACTTTAGAGAATTTCTGGGAATTTCCTACTTCCTTTGAGGAAACCCTTGCACCTATTGCACAATTTTGGAATATGTATTTTTGGATAGAAAAGGTTTGAAGTCTTCGAGGTTACCATACCTCTGCAGTTCTACTGGAATTGGAAATATCAAGCTCTAAAGTGCATTTTTCACACGGTTTCGGCAGCCTATAGCGCCGAAACGAAGCAGTTGTGCACCCTCGATGGTCTATATAATTTTTGTCTTATTTTTCATGTCAGCATTCTCGTCAGGTGGTTTTTGTCAGTGTTAGTTTGCAACACACTGTATATAATTCTTATGGCTTGCGCAGTTGTAACTTTCAGTGCATATGCCATCTTGACTGTTTATGGGGATCGAAAGTGTGCAGGTACCAGCTTGAGAAAGCGATTCTACTGATTTTCGTAGAAGCTCAGAGGATTTTACTTATGGGGGTTACCAATCACAGTAACTAACACAAATTCATTTGGCAAAATAGGTCAGGCAACGAAGGGTTTAATAAGCTGTTTTAAGGGTTGAGTAAGTTTTTGCTGACAACTAGGATTCTTTTTTTCTTTTTGTTTTTCTTCTTCTAACCGTTTTAAAGAAGCAGGATTGAAAAAGAACTTTATATTCAAGTAATAACAATCAGTAATAACCAAAAAATTGTCTGCTGTCACACACTCATTTTTAGAGGGTGTTTCATTAGCAGGTTGACGATTGATGTGTCTCCCTCTTATAAACTAGTATTGGATTGAAGCCTTCTTTCAACAATATATCCTTCCCTAGGCCCTTGTTCCGCTCATTTCTTTTGACCTATTGTAGCAGACATTATTTCATCAACTATTATTGCTATCGAGGAGTGTGCTAGTTGATGAACATGCTCGACAGCTTTGGTACCTTTGACTGTCATATTTTCAGAATACTCGTCAAAGACAATTATACTTCCCACATAGTGTGTCTTTATGCACTCAGTGTACCTTTCTAGAATCGTGGAAAGATATATCGCTGTTGCCAAACATCTCTGTGTATAAAAGAATACCTCCATCATAGATGTAAATTACCCCTCACTTTCAGTGTGTGGTCGAAAGGCATAAAGATAGATAGTGATAATGCTAGATATTGAAAACACCAACAAAATAAGCATCGTGAGGATTTTGTCCTCATTCCATATTACTATCGCGGTAGATTTACGTCAAATTCAGGAAATGGTTCGTAGTGAGAACTATTTGACGAAATTTCATCTACAAGAAACATTACAGCATTCTTCTAATATGTGTGCTAATCAACATGTCCAAAAAGTCCACTTGCAAGTAATCATGCTGATGAGGAAGAAAAGAATTGTATATTTTTTTCTTCCATCATGATTACAATGTCAAAGTTTGTGCGCATGTAAATTTTGACCACTAATTACTTTAAGAGATATCAATGATGTAAAAGTCAAATTCTGTCTGTGGAGAGCGATCAAAAATTGTGGAAATACCTTTACGTTCTTAAATAAATGGAAGGGAAATACATAGAAATGCGTACTGTGCAAAGTTTATTGTTTTAAATCAGATGATTAAAAAGACAGAAAAACTGATTTAATTTTTTTTAAGTAGAAATAAAGTGCCGTATTCTGTGATTTGAATCCTATATAAGCTTGAAATTTACTTTTAGTCCTTACGTGGTAATAGGCTCTTGTGATGTAAACTAAAACCAAAGTGATCAACCTAGAATTTTAATTAACTATTTGATTGGTGAAATTTTAGAAGAGAACGTACGAACTCAATTTACATTTGAAAACGCGCGCACACAAAATCCAGTTTTTGTTTACAAAACAAAAATTGTTATCTCGTAACCTTACCTACTTTGTGCCTGTATCAAATTATTTAATTTCTTCACAAGTTGCTCAAAAAATATTTTAAATAGAACTAAAGTTTACCTATGTGTATGCTGAAGGATGAAAATGTAAAGCTGCGTATCCACTATTCATTTGACTCCATTAAATAGTTCTCATTGAATTGAATTTTATCTCAGGCAACTTTGGATCAGACCGAATGGATGATGATGAGAGAATTGGTGGAATGAAGAAAGTTGGAAGAAAAGAGAGAACCCTGAAAAAACAGGCGCACGCGGTTTTTGTTTACCACAAAGCCCAAAATAGCTCTCATACTTTATGAAATATTATCATGGGGTGTTCCCAAATGGATAGTGCAATTTTGAGGGCTGAAAACTAAAATTTATCTTGGCAAACATAAATCCTAGAATATTTCGTTAGGAAGATATAGCCTGGAGAAAAGAGGCAATTGCGATTATAAATTTTGCCGTTGCCTACGAAGAAAGGAAGAGACAGACGTCATTTTAGAAGGAAAGTTGATACGTAAAAACAGTGCAAATGGTTTCTTTTTCGAACTTAATTAGGGTGTATCGACGAAACCACTGAAACAGGTTCATTTATCCTGTATCAACGAAAGTAACGTAGAAGTTTCCTACATGTTAACTTCCATTGTAAAATATACAGATGCTTATCAGAATAATGGAAACACCTGAACGAAAGTGCAACTTACCAGATTAATATGGTGTCGGGCCACCTTTCGCCTTCAGAACAGCCTTGATGCGACGTGGGATGGAGGCATAGAGGTCGTGAATGGTAGCAAGTGGAATATTACACCATTCCTCGTGCAGGGCATCGGCCAGTTCTGTGGGAGAGGATGGAGGTGGAAATCGTCGCCGGAGTCGTGTTTCCAAGATGGACCACAGATGTTCAATTATGTTGAGATCTGGGGATTGGGCGGGCCCGGGGAGGTGTTGAACTTCATCCCGATGTTCCTCAAACCACGCTGCAACAACTCCAGCTGTGTGATGGGTGCATTATAATCCTGGAATATGGCGTCATTGTCCGGGAACAACATCCGGACCATAGGATGCAAGTGGTCTCCTAAAATTGCGACATAATCGTTGGCAGTGATGCGTCCGCGAAGTGTGACCACAGGACCCAATGAAAACCATGATATTGCGGCCCACAGCATCACCGTGCCGCCGCCATGTTTCACAGTTGGGCGGAGACACTGCAGATCATACGTTTCTTTGGGCGTTCTCCACACATAAACACGGTCCGTGGTTTGGAATAGGGTGAATGGTGACTCATCCGACCATACCACACGTTTCCAGTCGTCAACGGTCCAAGTTGCATGGTCGCGGCACCATTTGCGGCGTGCTAAAGCGTTCTGGTCCCTGATGAGAGGTTTGGCCCGTGCAACACGACCCTGTAAGTTCATGTCATGTAATTCGCGGCGGACTGTGATTGTCGAAACAGGTTGGGGGAGGTGCTGATTGAGTTCCTCCGTCACTTGCGCCGCTGTGGCACGACGGTTCCGCGTGACAATGCGCTTTAATACCCGGCGTGCCCTGTCACTGATGCTTTTCTTCCGCCCACTGTTCCGCTTCCCCGATGTGGTTTTCCCGTGTGTTGTGTAGGCCGTCATCACCTTCGACACTGTCCCTGGCGACACACCTAACACACTAGCCACTGCCGTCACACTCACTCCACATAACCGCGCACCAACAATTTGCCCTCTTTGAAACTCTGAGAGGTCTCCCATTTTACACTACATCCGTCTGCTGCAGCCACTGCACACTCCTGTTCCACGACGCCTGACGTAGTATGGAGACCGACCTAACACACCACCACCAGCAGTCCGGCTCTGCGGTCGCCACGACACCACTGCCAACCCATACATCTGACGTGTTGCCAACTACAGGTGTTTCCATTATTCTGATAAGCATCTGTATATTAAGTCTATATCTTCCTTCCTTTTCAAAATTATTACAAGTTGTTTATTTTCCATGGCTATCTTTAGCAGCGAACACCACATATTCGTAAATTTACTTTAGTTTTTACTGGTTAAGGTACTTGATAAGGAAAAACTAACTTAGTAGCTTTTTCAATGCCGCAAGTTATTTAAACAAAACAATTTGATTTAAATTAAAAAAAACAACTTAAAAAATTGTGAATTTTTCAACCCTGGTACTAGGTGGAAGGCGCGACCTGGTGGAAGTAGTAATAAAACAACGGTTCATGGACAAAACTAATATTTTACCCCTTTACGAGCTTCTTCCGGTACGAATTCGTACCACGGGTTGTTTTCAGTTTTGCCATCTTATAGGGTAGATTTTTCGATATTTTGAGAAGTTTTCGAGACATCGAGGCTTAATGGTTCCTAACTGCCAAAATTTTATCGGACCATAACCAAACTACGAAATTAAATTATGATGAGAAACGACAAGGAATTTATCAGGGGAGATTTTTCGATATTTTGAGCCGTTTTCGAGATATGGGCGCCTAATGGTTCCTGTCAAAAATTTTATTGGAACTACGCCTAAAAGGTGACTCTTCATACTACACCTAACACTATATAGGCGTGATGCGTTTACCTTAACCGAGGTTAGACATCCCTGTGTAGAGACAATGAATTATATCATCAATCTCGCACGTGCACATGTCATAGCCCTGTTTCATTAGTAACCAATGAAACATATTATACCATGCAAATGTTGATATCTCACATTATAACCAGAGCTGTTTTTTTTTATTAAAAAGCACACTTGGTTTAGATTATGGTTATATTATAAATAATTGTTTGATACTTTTATTAAAATTGTTCTATTACTCTTTCATTCTTTACGCCTTAAATGTATGAGGTTTATGCTATAAGTATCACAGTACAAAAGGCATTTTCAGGAACTGCTTCTTCAAAATCCATTATAATTTTAATATTGGTTCTTTCGTTAATAACAACCTGCTTTCGTTTACTTGTATTAATAACATACATTGGACGATTTTCTATAAACTTTTGGAGAATAAAACATATCAGTATTTTTCTGTGTTATGCGTTTAAAAGCGCTGTAACTATCATACATTTTAAGATAATCTGCTTTTGTAATATCCAGGTTTAAGTTCTTACGAGGGAAGATTTCGTTACGAGCATTTTTTAAATAGATATATTCTTAATCTTACATGTATCAAACTTACCAGCATCTTTCTCCTGAGTATTATCATCACGATTAGTTTGAAAAAGAACTATTACGAAATCGGGCATATCGAACTGCAGTGAATTAAACTGTGTTGTTACATTAAATTCGAAATAAGAACCTGAACATGTCGCTGAACTGAACGTTGAGTCATACGTGAGAAACTGAATTGGTATTTGAGGTTGTCGAAGTATATCTGCTTTTAATTTCATTGAATAATTTTTCTCGTATTCGACAATTGGCATTCTCACTCAGTTCCATTGAAGTAATCACTAATTTAGCAGGATGAGGTAACGCAGCATCATCTAAAGTTCCATCTGCTTTCTTTGTTTTCCAGCGATAAAATAAAACATCATTATTTGCACTTCTTTTAAATGTTATTCGAAGTCCACTCTTCCACATGATTTCCTTATAATCACTAAAGAAACCAAACAGTAAACGTAATGGAAACAACACTGTATTCTCTTTCCGTGGAAGTTTCGCATCACTAATTAATCCACCCGACTTAAAATATTCAAGCTCAGGCTTTGACAATCGACATGTGGCAATAGCGGTTGATGTGATTCCTGGATAATCAATTATATTTATTACAGTACCATGTTTGCGTACCTCTACCTGCGAAAACAAATATGGAACAAAATTATCCATTAACTTAATATTAGACCCTGCAGTAAAAGTTCCTCCAGCATCTCTTTCAATGACTTCCTATTTGATGTATAAATCGACGTAGTGTGGGTGCACAAATCCATCTCCGGAACTGATGTCAAATTCAATGTCTATTTGGTTCATTCAAGTTATTAAATGTACGACGATTTAGTGGGAAGGATTGATACTCATAGCTTTTAATAAATTCCATCTTTGAAAAAACAACTACATTCTGCTTTGTTTTTACTGTCATTCTTGCTAAAAAAAATATTGTAATTAAATTTTTAAGAGTTGTCGTTTTTAATCATGAGAATTGCACTTGTTATCGCACCACCAAAACTAGTTGGTTCATGCAATTCATTACTAACACATTTCAATGGAACGTATATGACTCTCTTGTATAGGAAAAAAATAATGGATATTGAGGTTCATACTCAATTGGTTATAAAAATTCCATCAATGGTTTAAATGTTGCTATAATATTCGTTTCCTTGTGTTTATATTCACCATCGGCAATAATCATACCTCTTGCTAGGTTACAGTGTATATTAAATGTTTCAATACTTAGGAACTTTGGAAGAAGTTGACCTATATGAGTCTCTTCTGGCTTAAGATCTGTATTATTCTTGAAACCTAATAATTTATCAACAGTTCTCACATTAAGATTTTCTGCAAATGGTGTAACTTCCATGCGATGAGTTACATGATTTTCATTTAGAAGTACTTTTTTGGGTAGTGTTGTTTCTAATGTTAATGCATTATATTGACCCGGTGGTATATTATGTTTCTCTCCTTTATAGAAGTAGGTATTGCTATTTTTTGTTACATTTGGTATTAGATACATACTATAGAATCCAATCAATGCAATTTTCAAATTGTAATTTTGATTATCAATTTCATTATGAAGATTCAGTCGAAGCTTTGGTGTAGTTCCCGATAAGTGCAACACAGTCATTTTCCTTTTTAAATAAAAAGACTATATAATATACCATTTTTATGCATCATTCATTAGGTAATCAAGTTTCAATCTTTCAATAGCTTGACGAAAACTATAACCATCAGATAAGAACTTTAATCGTTTAAGACATAAGTGACAGCAAATTATATCATTAAAGTGTTGAATTCGATCACTATTATATTCAATTATTGTGTTATTAGAATTTAAATATTGAATCAAAGACTTAGGAGGTACTCCACCAAATGAATCTAATATACAGGCTTTATTATTTTCATACCAATAACATATTCAGTGAGTTCCAGTATTAATTGATTGATCTAAGTTAACTGCACATTCTTGGTTTAACGGTGGAGTAGATGGAAGATTATCACTCATATACACACCTTTAAAGTTTTTTATATTTAATTCTTTAGCTATACGTTCGATATCATAATTGGTGAGCGCTTTTTTACTCTGTTTAAATCCTTCAGGAGCTTTTTCTTTTAAGACCTTTATCTTTAGCTAGAATTGATGATTCCATAACTTCATCGTGACGCTTTTGTTCTTCTAACTCTTGTTTGCATCGATGACCGCCTTAATTGTAGCTGCCGAACCACCTGCAAGACTACCAACAGATCCCAATGCAGGAAGAATAGCAGGAATTGTAAATATGAAACCACCTGTTTTCGGTTGATTACGTAATTTCTTTAACTGCGCTAGACTTGATGTTAGAGCCATATTATACCCATTTTGTAAGCATTTTTATTCGCAAGTTGTGCTTTATTTAAAATATTGTTAAAATTTAATAACTTCAATTCCTGTGCCGGAATTTGAAATTTTACACCTTTTCCTTTCATTATATAAAAAGACTATATTCATGAATTTTAAATTGAATTTATTCGACAACTACGGCGTTTTGCCTAAGAAAAAATATCGATATACCGAAAATACCGATGATACCGAAATATCAAAATACCGAAATATCGATAAACCGACACACCAACCCAAATGCCGACCCCGACGGCGGCCCGACCAACTAGTAGTCGGGGAATGGTCAGCGCCAGGGACGTATTTAGGGGCGGGTCCAGGAAAAGATAGTATAACTTCGGGCGTAATTACATATACTACATTTCTTGCCCAGACACACCTTAGACTCCCCCAGATTCCCTTGGACCCCTCCTAAAACCAAATTCTGGATACGTGCCTGGTCGGCGCGATTTATAAGTGGCGATTGGTCGTCGGACCGTTTTCCGAACCACCGTCGGTGTCGTCGGGCCATCTTCCGGGTCGCCGTCGGAGTTGGCATAGAGGCGTAAACCCGCCCGCCGAAGTTTGCTTCTGGTCAGGATTTTTCAAAACCTGACGTCGGCCCAGCTTCGCCGACCAAATGCCGATGTCGGACTTACGTCTTCTGGCATGCTGAGGGAATACCGAACAGTATGAATATCGGAATATTGAAATACTGAATTCCTCTGAAATTGAAAAAATAAATAAATAATAATAATACTAATAACTTATATAGAGGAAACCGTAGCACGGCAGAACTGAAACCAGGTAAGTTTTGGGTGACCCGGTCTGAGAATAATGAGCTCCAGGTTCGTAATTTTCCTGCTCTGGGGGGTAACACCTGCGATCTCGGTCTCCCCTAAACGCAAGGAAATAATCAAATACTCTACTTTGTTCTCCGCCTGAAGAGACCCAAATCGGATCACCGAGTCAGGCCGGGTCCCAAGCATAGACTCGCTGCAAGACTTGACATATAATCAAAATTATCACAATCCGCATCTGAGTTTCAGATATTCGGATATTTGGGACATTAACACATGATCATAGCCTTTCCTAATTTGTACAGGGTGCCCACAAAATTTGTGAACTTTAATTTCCTGACTTTTCCTAACCAGATTTTTAAAACATTCCTGACTCTCAGACTATCTAATTTTAACTTTTGCAGAATATTTTGTTTTCTTTTTCATGCAGCCTCCAACAGCCCCATAGCTGCCAATCTCTCACCTGAGTAGCAAATTTTATGATTTTATTACTTCTTTTACAATAAAATTACACGAACAAAGTTTTTACTAAATATTTTGCAAAGGTACTGATTAAAATATCCCAATTTTATTTTTTCCCGTCATGAACATTTTATGTAAGTCAAGCCAAAGAAAATGCTAACAATTGCAACATACATATGAATAAATTCTATGAATATAAGCACTGAATATAAGACTATTATAATAATTAAACAATATCCTCAGAACGAAAACAGAAGTTTCAACAATATCAACAGATGTTAATTTTGCGACTTTCGCACAAGTTTGATTTTCTGAGAAAGTTCTTGCTCCGTTCCAGATTTTTCTCTGAACTTCTTTTGCTCATCTTCCAGTTTCTTTATTTCATTCACGATCATCATCTTCTTCTTTTTACAGAATTATTTTCTTCTACTTTCATAGCATTACGCTGTGTTTTCAGATAATCTTTATACCGCCTCCGAACAGATCTTGCATATATGAGCATTTTCTTTATGATGACAATACTAAGGATTCCTTTGCAATTGATAACAGTATCATGGACTATTATTGTATGTTCTCATTGGATTTCAATAAGAGCAGAGTTGTTGATAGAGAAACCACCCTCAACTGTAGCATTTCCGTGGGAAAATATCAAACTCGACTTCACCACTTTCCACAGGATGAGTTTTTTTTTTTTTTTTTTTTTGTTATTTGAAAGATCTAACTCAATAGTTAGAGCGCTCACATCTGGTGCTTGGGTTCGTCGGTTCAAATTCTTCTCGTGCCATGTGAGCTTTGTGGTGAACAAACACCGTGTGCGTGGGTTTTATTGTGATTCTCCCGTTTCCTCCCACTTTCTTCATTCCACTAATCTTTCCATTATCATCAATCTGGTCTGAGCCTGAGTTGCCTAAAGGTCTTAAAAAATTAAATTAAAAATACCTGATTACAGCACAATAATTTATCAAGATGGGTGCTCTTTCTTGATTTCGAAATGAGTCTGTGCGTTAATGTTTATTATCAGTATAGCATTCTGTAATATGAATAATCAACTTTTTCTTCCTCATGTCAATCTTATTTGTCTTCTTTTCTTATTTGAGATCGCCAATATGTTATTGCTTATCTCTCGTGTATACACTATATTAGTACAATATATTATTATTATACAAAAAATACACCATATTATTACACTGGCAAGGTTAAAAGATTGACATTTTCACCCATTTGCTGCCGACCGGATAGTTGTCAATTTTTCTGTATTATTTTCGATGTTTACCTAACACAAGGTTCTTGCGGGAAAAGGAATTACATATATTATTTCGAACTACACGGTTGCAGAGAAAATTCCTCATGAAAAATCTTGAAATGTATGGGGTGTCTTGACATCGTAACCAGATACTGGGGCTGGAAGATTGTTAAGGTGTGAGGAGTAGTCTATATACACAGATAATTAACGTCACGCACTGGTGTAATGGACAGCATACCCGGGCGGCAACTGGGAGAAATTAATCTTCTATCCTTCATCCCCCTAACCTCAAAACCCAATAACCAACGAATAACTGAACCCGCACTATAATATTTCCTAGTCCAGGCCCTAGGACTAAGAAAATAAAAGTTTACCAAGAAGTTTTACATATGTTATTTATCTCTGAACAAATTCTCTGAGTGTGAGGAACCAAAATTAAATATGCCAAACAACGTGTTAAAAGGATATCCCCTCTTCCTACTTCCATATTACTCAATATCATTGTTTTTCGATATTTTCATATTGTTTGGTATATTGGTATCGTTTGGTATTATCGATATTTCGGTATTATCGGTTATTTCGGTATCGTTCGGTATATCGATAATTGTCGGTATCCAAAACATACCGAAAGTCGGTATGAAAATCTCAATACCGAACACCCCTACCACACTGCGTCCATTAGAAATTGTCGCAACTTGGAGTCAAAATATATTCTCCCTTATTATTTAAAAAAAACAAAACTTAGCGATTACATACAACCTTTTCCGGTCTATTCAGTAAAACTAATGAGGAAATATTTTTTCAGTGGCGTATATAAAGCGTCACAAAGTGCACCGAAAAAATGAACTCGCTAAAAAATGTTAACCTTATGTGACTCATGTGATAATGAAGTTATCCCTGTAAAATTCCGCCTATTATTTCGTAATATAACCTTGTTCTCAAAATATGATTTAAGTTTATAAACTTGTCTCCTTACTTTATGATTTCAATTTTGAAATTTTATGAAAAAAGTGAAAATGGTGTATTTTCAATAGGCTTTTGCAAAAAAGAGTCACCTTCAATTATTTTCCAACCAACGTTGTTAGAGAGAGCATAGGTTTAGCCCCTTAAGAAAGTTGATTTTTGTTTTTTAACGTGAGTAAACATTCCCAGAAAATAAGGGTCGAAGTCAAGAAGCCATTGCGTCAGTTAGACCATATGAAATCGACCAGCATGGTTACCTGAGCTCTTTCAAAATATTGTATTTTTTAGTATCTATACGGCTTATATAAGTACAGTTCAAAGCGCGTATTCTTTTATCTTTATCCTAACCGATTGATTAATGGCAGCCTTTTTGTATTACGGTGCATACCATTAAATTATGTTTGCAGGCGTTTGCGGAAAATGAAATAACTGCGGACTGGTTTATCAAAAGACATTCAAACAAAAACCATTATTTCTTTTCTTGCTACGGGTGTTCAAACCCCTAATAGCACTGGGAACTTACAATAGACTTGCAACCAGTTCGACATTTAAAGTGTGCAAATTTGCAACCATCCTGACAGGGCAATTTGCAAGCTTGAAACAAACTTAAAACGAAAGTGTTAGTTGACACATTTCAAACTTGCAACAAGGTTATCTTGCCACACTTGCTACAAGCTGTTAGGTGATACTCAGGAATGATAAATATGTGCCAGGTATTCCACACGCAATGCTCCATTCTTGCATGGATCTGTAGAAACAATAGTATTAATCTTTAAGCGAAAGAGAGTCAAGATACCCCTATGATGATGAGCAAGGACATTTGCCAACCCTGATGAAGTGACATTTCACTATATAAGTACTCTTCCAAGAGCGTTACTCTCTTGAAGGAACGTCAGAGCGTTATAACAACAGTATAGGTAGGGAGTTGTATACGGTGGGAAGGAAGGGGAGAATTCCTTGGCACCTAGTGTGTTTTCCTTGTCACTTCACTTAACTATTATCTTGTAGGGAGAGGAAAAATTTATTTTTACAAAATATTTACAAAGATTTATTTTGTACGCGTATATTGCATCTCACAATGTTGGACTAGCAAGTATTGTTTTACGGACCTTGATCAGGTATGACTGTTTTTTTTTTTTTCGATTCAGTACTCTCTAGTGAGCTCTACAGATACGGTGCCCATATTTGCTCAGTCAAAATTTAGGCCAGGATCTAATATCTTGTGTTATATCATAATAATCATACTCATAATTGTTATAATCATAATATCTTGTGTTGTACTTGTATCAAGGCATACAAAGGGAAGAAAGTCATTTCGCCAGAAGTAAATGAAATGTACCTTGGTCGGTAACATTAAGGACTTTCTGTAAAAAAAAAAAAAAAAAAAATGTGTTTAGAAAGAACTTCCTCCGTTTTTATTAACATGTTCTCTGATTGTGGAGAGTAGCACTGCTGAAACAATTTTCGCGGTTTCTATTTTCTTTCTCCTCTTTCCTACCGGCAAGAAGTTTATTTATATATTTTAAGTGCTCATCAAGACTTTAAAGGATAAAGCATTCTCAAAGGATCAGCCTTCCGGACGAATGTTCATCTCAATCATTAATCAAGATAAGAAGTAATGTGTATAAACCTAAGAGAGACTATCTTTGGTTTCATGAACTATTGATTTCATGAACTAATTATTATATGTATCTTATGGATATGAACAAAGAGTTACTCATAGTTATTTTAAGTGGTTTTTGGCAGATTATTTTTTGTATTTTATTGGATGAGCAACTGTCTGTGATCATAGCATATCAAAAGCCGTCTCTTGGAACAAATTTCTGGGGTATGCGATGGGGAATGCGTCCAAGGTATTGAATAACATTCTGGCACTTAAGTCAAACTGAGGAATACTTAAGCGAATTTTCAGTCAGGCTGGGCACCAGCAGGATTGAACCCTGCAGCGTCTCTCCCGAGGTTCGTGATCATAGCCTTTAGACAATAACAGTCGGGTATTATCAACACTAATGAGAACATATTCTACTCTTGTGCAATCCTAATTTGAGTAAACAACGTGTGTACGATATGAAGTCTACTTAGGTAAGCACATTCTATAGCTACAACATATTTAATCTAAGTTTCTTCCAAAAACTATTTTTTGCTTAAACTGTTCTCTTATCGTTACTTAAAATAACATTGACATTCTGGGTGATGGTTTCTCCTATCTAGCAACAGTCGTCGATGATAATCACTGACTTCGAATCAGCACTGGATCTCTCAGTTTTCAGTTAGATGTGTAAACCATTAGATCACAACAGCATGGACAATTTTCTGTGGTTATGGAACATTCCTCGTGCCTTATTTGAACCAGACACTCACTGCTAGTATCCAAATCAAGGCACTTTACTACATACAGAATGTTCTCACCACCGAAGGACTGCAACCTTGCGTTATTGATGCAAGACAAACAATATTCAGCGACTTACATCAATGTCATGAGAACATTGAACGTTTTGCACCCACAGGAATAGTGATGTACTGTATTTGCAATTCACGCGACCTCGAGTAAACTCTTTCTAAGACTGCAGATTGGCATTTTTAGCAAGCCAACCAAGATCTAGTTACAAAAAGACTAATATTTCATGAGAACTCGAGGCTTTTCACGAGTACACGAATGGCGGTGAGTTGCAAATGCCACGATCACAGACGTTTGATATCAGATAACACCAGACGCTAGTCTAAACTTTCCGCGAATTCTGAAAACTGCAACGAGCGGCAGATTCCCCAACAACGGACATGTTTATTTAACGTTGATAACAGCCTTGAAACTTCTTTTCCTAGAAAATACATAAATGAGGAACTGTTCGAAAAGAGTAGGCCAGAGGCGAACAATATCGGAGACAATAAAGCATAGATAAAGAAACAAGTTAGGACATTGTCTATGTACAGATTGTATACTAAAGGATTCAGTTAACGATATGATTGAAGAAAAATGAAAGAGAAGGGATAAGAACGCAGCGCCTGGCACTATTAAGTATATGGTAACATAAATCATATGGCACGACAGAAATGAAAGTACAGAATCTAGATGAATGGAAAGGATTTAAGGTACTTAAGATGGTTCCCGTACTGAAGAGGTTACGCCGAACAGTCTGATAAGAGAATTTTCCTCAATCATACTCGATAAATGCTAGTAAGTTATCTTGAATCAAGGCTATGGCTTCAGCTTACCTTTTCTTTTCCCATAGAGAAAGAGAGAGTTCCTATGCCCAATAGAAAATTTGGGTTGTAGAAAAAACTACCTGAATACCCACATTACTAAATTCTCAATTCAAAACTTCGAGAAATCATCGAATAATGTTTATAGAATCAATCGATTGTTTGTTTTACTAGCTTCAAAGCTATCGGAGACCTGCTTCTAACTTAAGGGAAACCAGGATTGTTCACGATTAACTATTTTTGTTTCTATTTTTGTCCACTCCAAATAGTGTCTAACAACTAAAAGCAACGATTAAACATTTTACCTACTACAATTAGGTTAGTTGTTGTGAGATCCAAGGACGGTTTGAATATTCTAAATATTAGTGCATTTATTCAAACATAAAATACAGAGTTGGTCGAAAAAGGATTTAGTTTCAAGACTATCTAGAAATACATATCATCTTACCATTTCCATCCAATAATGAAGGTAAAACAATTAGGTTAGTTTATTTTAGATATTTCGGTTTCTGCATTAGGTTTCTCAGGTAAATTTTATATTAAAAAATGTAGAGTGACCGTACAAATGGTTGACCAAATAAGGAAACTTTCAAGGTTAAACAATTACTTAAATTTATATAATCTAGAAAAAATGTTACTTTTTTACGAAACAAAGTCTGAGACAATACAAAATTAGTCGAAGAAAAAGCAGTTCGCATTTGTTTCATTCGACAAAGACAATAGACAAACATATTGCTGAAGGTGTAGTTACACCAGTAGTTGACCAGCTGTAGTAATTGTGAACTACGATTGTTCCAGTGCAAATCATTCGTTAGATTCAGTATAGATTGTTCAGTTAATTTATTATTTGATATATTTCGTTAACCACTTTTCCATATGTTTTACATTCTTTCTGTAACTAAATCACAAGATCTATCAGAATCCACT
>JAGDQP010010348.1:43354-56051 GCA_022664845.1 Lepisma saccharinum
ATGTAGACTAATATATATATATATATATATATATATATATATATATATAATAGACAAGATTTACATCGTGGCATCCATTGATTTGGGGGACAAATGAGGGTAATTCTAGGGGGTTCGTCATGGAGGGTAATTCTAGGGGGTTCGCCACCCCTGGTGCCAGTGCTTCGGAAGAAGAAGAGGGAGTTCTTATCTAAGAAAATTAATCAATGTGGAAGTGATGGGAAGTAACTGTGGACAATTTTCAAAGAAGTTCTAAATAACAAAAAGGATTCTGTAAAGGAAATTGAAATCCATGGTCGTATAGAACAAAATAAAGAAATCATTGGTAGTGAGTGAACTTAATAAATTTTATGTTGAAAGTGTCAAAGACATTGTGGATATTATCCCGCAAGTTCCATACGTGAATATGGTTAATCAACATTCTACTTCTTTGAGTTCGATATACCTGATAATGGCAAGATTAAGAAAATTGTTATGAATCTTAAAGGTAAAACTTCAACACAGCCAAATGTAATTATATTGAAAGAGTGTTTGGTACATCATTGGGGAAAAAAATTGTAATATTGTTAAGCGGTCTTTGTTAGAGGATAAAGTGCCGGTTAAGTTAAAAACTTCGAAAATCACTCCATTGCATAAAGTTAAAGGATAGGTAAAAATGAGTGACTTATGCCCAATAAATATGTTACCTGTATTAGATAAAGTTATTGAAAATGTAGTGTATGAACAGCTTTTAAAACATGTTAAAGAGAGTGATATATTAACTGAATTTCAATCTGTATTTAGAGAAAACACTCAACTGAATCTGCTGATAACTTTGTATTAGAAGATTGGACTAGGGCAGTTAATGAAAATGAAAGTGTTATTGTTGTGTTCATTGACTTGAAAAGAGCGTTGGAGACAATTAATAGAACGCTTTTGTGTCTGACGTTACAAAAAAATGGGAATTAGAGATGATGTGCTAGAATGGATTAAAGACTATTTAAGTGACAGAAAACAGTGTGTTGAGATTGGGAATAAGTTGTCAAGTGAGATTGACATTGATATTGGTGTTCCGCAAGGAAGTATGCTAGGGCCTTTCCTTTTTATTTTGTAAATAAATGAAATGCCTTCATTAGTTAAACATTGTACAATACAGCTGTTTGCTGACGATACGTTAGTGTACATTAAGGATAAAGATCTAATTAATGGTAATGTCAAGATAAATTAGGATCTAGAAATTATTAGTAATTGGATGAAAATGAATAAACTTTGCCTCAACGTGAAGAAAACGAAAGCAATGATTATTGGGGAAAATAGAAAACAGTTAGTAAAAAAGAAGTAAAAATTGACAATGAAAAAGTTGAAATTGTTAAAGAAATGAAATACCTTGGAATTGTTATAGATCAGGAATTACATTTTAGGAAGCATTTTAAAAATGTCAAGATAAAATCGAAGAAAAAAGGTGTCTATTATGAAAAGATTGCGATATTGCTTACCAATGGAGACTACGTTAATGTTATTTAATACTCTAGTTAAACATCATACTCAATAGTGATGTTCTATATTTGTTAGAGCGAATGCCACCACGTTACATAAAATTCAAGTCATATTAAATGAAGTAATACGTGCCGTATTACATGCTCCAGTGGATGAAAGAGTCATGAAAATAAATATGCTGTATTTTAAGGACCAGGTTTTTCTTGAAGCAATGACATTTATTTTTAAGATTGAGAATGACTTACTGCCAAAGGTACTAAGAAAAGTGGTTGCGAGGAAACAGTGAAGTTCATGATCATAATACCCGTGCAGCTGGAAATTATTTCTTGGACCGAATGTGTACTAACAGATCTTCGAAGTCTATTTTTATTACTAGTGTATCAAAATATAACAAACTAAGTATTGAACTGAAGTCCTCAACAACAGTGACGTAATTTAGGCGGAAACTATGGCAAGAACTGGAACAAAATTATGATTAAAAAGATTGCAGGATGACTGTGGAATAATGTTTTATGTGCCATTTTATTAGCAGACTAGTGCTACATATTATACAATTGAACTGAACTGAACTTCCTTCTCCTTTATTCTACTGGGTTGTTCCTGAAGGCAACCTGCAGTGAATTTCCTTTATTGAAAGGTTGGAAGTAGACAAAGCTAGCTGCTTCTCTAGAAAGACAATGCCCTTCTCCTTTTCTCTATATCCCCAAGGAACCCATACTTTTCTGACATGGCCTGCTTGTTTCCTCTCCCTCAAAGTCAAACTTACAGCACAACCCTAAGAGAACCGCGAAATAACACACGAAGCTTATGTTTGTCTTTCTCTTTTACGTTTGGATAGGCATATATCTGGTGTAGTAAAAAGTAATCCATTATTTTTGCATGACATTGAAGGCTTGACTTACCATAGTTAGAATGATCCGATTTAGGTCACATATGCGCCGTTTTGTTCGATAACGTGTTGCCATTTGGAAGGTAATATCATGATGCCTCTCTCATAGAAGCCCTTGTTCCTATTGGCAAAAAATTGAGACAGTCGATTTTCACAAGCCTCTCTTGAAGCGAATTTTTCACCAGCAAACGTGTTCGCCATGGACAGGAACAGATGGTAATCACTCGGTGCCAGGTCCGGACTATAAGGTGGATGCATAAGAACCTCCCAACCAAGCTCCCGGAGCTTCTGGCGAGTCACTATCGATGTGTGTGGCCTGGCGTTGTCCTGGTGGAACACAATGCCTCTCCTATTGGCCAAAGCTGGCCGCTTTTGGGCGATTGCTGCCTTCAGACGGTTCAATTGTTGACAGTATAGTTCCGAGTTAAGGGTTTGGCCGTAGGGGAGCAGCTCATAGTAGATAATTCCCTGCCAATCAAACCAAACACACAGCAAAACCTTCCTGGCTTGGGCACCGTTTGCGCCGGCGCACCGCGCTTCGACCACGACCGTTTTCGCGTGACGTTGTCATAAGTGATCCACTTTTCATCACCAGTCACCAACCGCTTCAGAAATGGGTCGCTTTTGTTGCGATTCGCAGATGGAAATTCGGTCCATGAGGTTTTTTTTGCGTTAACTCGTGTGGCACCCATACATCAAGCTTCTTTGTGTATCCAGCCTTATGCAAATGGTTCCACACGGTTTTTTGTGCAATGTTTAGCTCTTGGGCAATCGAAACAGTGCTTACATGACGGTCGGACGCGACAATGTCCATGATTTTATCGACAGTTTCGACACTTGGCCTTCCAGTGCGTGGTACATCTTTGACGTCAAAATTACCGGCACGGAATCGACGAAACCAAATTGCGCGTGATTGGCTGTTACAGTATCAGGACCATAAACATTATTCACATTTGCAGCCGCCTGGCTTGCGTTTTCGCCTTTATCGAAGAAAAACTGTAAAATATAGCGTATTTTCTCTTTGCTAGTGTCCATTTTGACGCGCGCTCACACAACACTGAGTCAACTCATCACAACTATCTGAACAGTGTTTGTAGTACGCAATCTCATCGTTTGAACGCCATCTCGTTGAACCCGATCGGACTTATACAACGCGAGATACAGATCACTGAAGCCATCTATTGGCAAAATAATGGATTACTTTTTACTATACCATATACGTATATTGTGCTGTGTGAACCTTGTTACACATTCTGATATTTATATGTTTCTCTTTTGTTAATGTGATCAATAAATTATATCATGGGTCAGTAAACCTGATACATACTAAAAATTGATTTGTATTTCGCAGACAACTATGTCGGTATATTTGATTCCAAGTATTAAATTGAAATTTTTGCACAAAGCATATGAGACCCTTACGACTAAGCCACTTTTTTGTCGTATGAAGCATCTATATCGGTAATGGATCAAGGAATGATCGACATATCGAATATATAGATATCAAACACTATATCTATATCGTTCGTTTAAAATGAGATATACTTATAATCTATCATATATGATGTGGTTGAGAACTTAATATCTTTTACATCAACGGATTTCTGGGAATTGAATATCAATCATCTCGAAGAAAATAGTTGAATCAAATATTTTCCTTATTGAAAAGCCATTGGAAATCAATGATCGATAATATTGGATCATCCTTCAATAATGATGTAAGGGTTTTAAATTTTCTGAATATTGATATTTCGATATTACAACATCATGACGCCCTAGATATTACTATTTTGTTATTTAACATTAAGGGACTATAGAGTACAATACTGAGGCGTGACGTGGTAAAGTCAGCATTGTAACTTGTTGTGCCATTGAGTGAGCATTAAGGTTAGAAGCGACAACTGAGATGGTTCGCTTAAACTCATAATGCAGGTTCGACGTGAAGTAATTAATTTGTGTCCAATGTGGCATGTTTTTGGTATTTGTGGTACAGGTAGAAGTTGGTTGAAAGCCTCACAACCTCGTCAAGGTCTCTACCATCTGTGAGGGCCTCTAGTGTTTTTAAAGTTGGTAGAGGGACGCAAGATCGTTAGTACCGTACGATCTTACGCCGAAGAACCAACTCTCACAGCGACTGTGGTCAACTGTGTTAGACGGTTGGTGTTTGCGAATATGTGTGTAAGTAGACCTCCACACTTCCAAAACATGGAGTAGACTGTTCTCCTTCTACACACTGCTGCATCAAGTGCCTTATATGACTCAGCTATGGCACGTGCCGCCTACTTAATTATTCGCTCGTCAGATGGCGTCATTGCAGCGGTCATCGCACATACGACATCAGTAATGGGATAACCTGATACTTGAATGTGAAGCACACCAATAAGCCCCTAACCAAGATCAAACAATATTTCCTTAGCGTTCAGACGGTATTAATTTCGCTTTTTTTTTTGTTCCACTGTGCACCGGTTGGCGACAAGTGAATATCCGCACGTTCAATCATTATCTCGATGATGGTTGGTGACGCAATAACTATGCCGTCTCAGGACTCTTACTTGCGCGCTTGGCTGTAATCGTATGGTTGAAGACCATGACACTCCACAATCTCAATATTCATTATCATACATAGATTATAGCGAGTGAACGAGAAGTTATCCGTGTTGGCTAGTGAGTCCCCCGCGAGCCCGCCAGTTTCTGTGAAAGGGCCTCAATTAAGTTCACTTCGCCCGGGCCCAGGCTTGCCTTACGCCGTCACTGAATATAGCTTTGAAAGAGAAACACTGAAAAATCTTTATACATCACTTCTACTCTATTATCTAAATCTTTCTCCAAGCATATTCGTATGGTGTTATTTTGTTGAACTGCCAATAGCTTCAAGGGAGAAGGGTAACCAGAACTCCAACTCAGAATCACATACTTGAATATACTTTGTACAAGAGCATAGCCAAACGTAAAATCTTCATACTAACAATATTTCTAAGCTGAACAAATTTGTATGACAGGTTTCGTAAAATTTTAGCAGTGCATTGTATTGTGAAGACCATTTTAAATTCTTATCAATAATTATACCTAAATATTTTTACATTTTCTTCGTTAACAAGAAAATTGCATTTACAATAATTGTATTTTTTACATTTAAGTAGTTTTAGTATTACGTTTCGAGCCTGTCCAACCGAACATGGCGAAAAAGTTACGTATCTGGGGTTTTCACAGTTTAATACCAAGAGATGATCATTAAGCCACACATTTATTTTATGAAGCTCTAGTTCCAACTTTTATGAATGTTTCCG
Source organism: Lepisma saccharinum (assembly GCA_022664845.1). Lineage (NCBI taxonomy): Eukaryota > Metazoa > Arthropoda > Insecta > Zygentoma > Lepismatidae > Lepisma > Lepisma saccharinum. The sequence goes on from JAGDQP010010348.1 coordinate 49,007, forward strand.
TTCATGCACTTCCACTAACATTAGTTGAGCCACAATTGATTTAATGTGAATATTTAACTTGCATAGAACTGGTCCTAGCACAGTTCCTTGTGGAAACCGATATTTTACATTTGTAAAACTACTCATACAGTCACCTATTGTATTAATTGATTTTTTGAATTAATAAGATTTATGAGAAGAAAGCAAAATCATTCAAACGAAATTGATTGAAAATTACCGTTAGTTTATATTGACTCTGCTGAAATTTTGAAAAATACAAGAAAACCTAAGTAAATTCAAAGTTGAGTGACATTCATACAATATCTCGTACTAATGATAGGAAAACTAAATGATTGACTATGGTTTGTAGAATCTTTGATACAGAAGAATCGATGCGTTGTGCGGCTGTGTTTGTGTTCATTATTATTATGTATTTGCGATCTCATATTTATTTACGTAATACATTATTTTGAAAAATGTGAATGCATATAAATTATAAACGTAATAAATACTTGTTCCAAATTATTTAATAAAATTATTTAAGATGTTTATTTGTTTATATGATAACTTGATATGCTCATGGAAGTGCTAATATGTTGAATTTCTTTTTTATCGATTTCCTTTTTGGATGATAAACGCTGCTCATGAATACGTTTTTCACTGGTGGCTTTAACTACGAAATGCTACTTCTTGCTGATAACATGTGCTGATCTTCTAAGTATTGCAAAAAGAAAGCCTAACACACAATTTTCGGCTTGGTTCCTAATTGCCTAAGAGATGGCAGCGCCAGCAGCTACATAATATTTAAAATAATGTGCAAGAATATTCACGTTTATTAAAACGTATTTTCATTTTGTCAATTTAGTTAAATGTAAGTTTAACGCAAGTGCTTATAATGAGCATATTGTCTTAGTCCACAAACGAGATTCTTGTTGTTCAAACAAGCACTTATAAAAACATTTTGTAAAATTTCTCACTTCCTGAGAAACTTTGTTTTAGTGAGGATAAATCCAACGTGAATGATAGGATCTAAATTTCAATCCACTTCATTTTTGAGTGGGCATGAGGAAAAAAAGTGTGAGAGTATGGCGTATTTACGAGCCATTGCTTCTCAGCTCTTTTACTTCTTCTACGCCCTAAAAATTAAAAACAAGAAAAGTTGAAGTACTTTTTAGGGAAGGTGAATAAACATCCTTTCTAGTACTGTACATAGCACTATCCTTTCCATCGCATTATCATCTGAGTCCTAATCTCATTGTATATTTATCGTGTTTACAGCTACAATCAGGTCAGTTTTGGTGATCCGGTCTGAGAATATAATGAGCTCCATTTTCGTGCTCTGGGGGTAATACTTCCTGTCCCGGTCACCCTTCAAACGCAAGGAAGTAATAAAATGCCCTACATTCTCCTCCGGGTGACGAGACCTAAATTGGATCAGTGGGTCCCAAGAATAGACCCGGTCCAAAACTTGACGTACTGTGCTATACGCATAATCATTCTAGTGTTTATTGGAGAACCAAAATATTACGTCAAACAACTCTCTGAACAATTAGGGTCGATTGCAAATAGGGAGTTTGGACTTAGTCTAAGGTAAGCTTAGGCTGAAACATGAATTTGGAACGCAAAAGTTTAGTCTGAAACCACAACGTCTACGCCATTGGAATCGGGCGTCGGTGTTAATTCATAGGCATTGAATTTGAATTTATTTTATGGCCCTTGGGCAACTTGGGCTCAGACCAGTTGAATGATGATAGGAAAATTGATTGAATGAAGAATTGAAGAAAGTAGAAGGAAACTGGACAATCCCAAGAAAACCCCCACACATGGTATTTATCCTCAACAAACCACACATGGCACGAGCCGGGATCCAACCGAGGACCCCATGCACCAGGAGTGAGCGCTCTACCTCTCAGCCACTGCGGCTCCTTATAAGCAGTGAGATAGATTCAGTGGTGTGTTTCATCCCATCCGGCGCCAGAACACAATTTCGCAGACTCGAATATCGGATATCATGCAGGGGATGTAAAAAAATACGAAACAACTTTACCATTCCCAGATTAATTTGCTTTTGAGATATAAAGCATGTATTTTAGAAAAAATAAAGGAAGTTGAAAACATGTTCCTATCAACTAACTTTGGACGTGATAACAATAAGCCGACCGGGTGGCCGAGCGGTCTGCGGCAGTAGGTCATCGGCTCGAAGGTTCCGGGTTCGAGTCCCGGCAGGGGCATGGGTGTGGATTTTAACAGCTAAAGGCGAATAGTGACGGGGCGAAGTCCAAAATTACTAGACTGACCCATATAAAAATAAAGTTTACCAAAGTTTTACGAAAACAATAAGGGCGGGATGAGGTAGGTAGAGGATGGGGAAGGTATTGGCCAGGGCCTCTCATAATTTACCAGCCCGGCATCGCAGTTTCAGATACGTCATAATAACGAATTTAATTTTATTTATGGCCTTTATGCATCTAAAGCTCAGGCCGGGATAGGAGAGGGGAAAGCATTCGGGAAGGTGTGGGCAAGAGCATATGTCGAAGGTGACATCCCAGTATTTGCCTGGTGTGACAGAGGAAAATCCTGGAAAAACCTGTCAAGATAGTCGGCCGCTTGGATCGAACCCACGACCTATCGAATGTTACTCCAACTCTCTACCACTGAGCTACAGCGGATCAGTATCATACTAACGAAGTCCGAATACCGAGTCTTTGAATCTGCTACCGAAATCGCACGAATTCATTGGACCGGACATCCGAAACACTGAAGATCCAGATTTCGGATCTTCGGACCCGGATCCGAGTGTCGGATATCCGGACCCATCAAATTCATTTTACCTTTTTCCCGCAGTCACATTTCATTTGTTATTCCCTGTTGTTATCTATTTTCCATTTTTTGGTATTTCGATATCGTTCGGTGCCTTTCCAGATACGTATCTAAAAATTAATTTGGGAGAGGGTCAATGGATTTGGAGGGTACAACTCCTAAATATATACATCCATGAGTGCTTTCATAACGCTCAATATCATTGTTTCTCGGTATTTTGATATCGTTTGGTATTTAAATGTTATTTGGTATTTCGGTATATCGATATCGTTCGGTATTTCGGTATATCGATATACTTCTGTATTTCGGTATCATTCGGTATTTCGGTTTTTAAGCTGTGAGCCAAGATTTATTAGTACGGACTGAGCAAGCCGGGTACACATAAAAATTTACAACAGTGTATATCGTCACCTTGGAACCAGAGGGTACTTACTATGTCCGCTTCAGCTACTTTTGAGAAAACACAGTTTTAAAGTTTGAAGTTCCATTTAAAGTTTATTTAAATTTATCACGTTTCTAACATTGATACCCTGCAGTACAAGGTCTTTGACTGTAGTGTCGACTCCATTCCCCCCCCTCCCCCCCAAAGAAAGCCATAATACCTTCTGGTTACAAGGTGAGTATATTTAATCAATAATTCATCACGTACGCAATCCATAAATTTTGTGTAAGACAAACTATTTCGGCCCTGGTCGATAAAACAGCGTAAGTGGAAGTTGTACGAAGCCTTCGTAAAATTTGTTCTGTGAATCGAGGAGGTAAAATGCTAAATAAAATTGTAAATAATTTCGTTTTCCATACGCTAGAAGGGTTGCTAGAGAAAAGTGTTGTGAGCAGTGCGAAATTAAGTAAGGACTCTCACGATTGTTGTCAGTGCAAGCCTCTCAATGCAAGAGAAAGTAATTCTTACTTGATATTAAAAATTAATACTGATTTAAAATACAAACAACATATTTGATTCTATGTTAGACATATATTTTTAAAAATAATGTTATAATATAAAAAACGAATGAATGATAAGAACTAAGGTAAATATTAGGTAGGCTATACTGTTATATTTCATGCAGTAGGCATTGCGCTGTCGACGGTGTATCTTCATTCTTAATATAAAAAGGAGAAAAGGATATTTATTGTAGCCCATTTAAAAGTGGGAGATCATTCTATAATTCTGAAGTCGTTTCATTAAAAAAATCTATAACTAAGGTCTTGAAACAGAACAGCAAGCTGTTTTCACTAAGTAGAAATAAACAAACAGGAAAAAACAAATATAACACGTACACAAGATTATAACAGTAACAGCAGGCTGAATTTCAATTTCCAACTTACAAATAATTTCCCTCATATCTATCAATCATAGCGACATATACTTGAAATCAGTGGAGGCTTAAGGCAAGTTGGGGTCCGGGGCAAGTGAACTTGATAGAGGCCCTTGCGCGAACACAATCTTGAGCGAAGACTGCTAATATTGGCCGTAATATCCTAATTCCCCGTTTTTCCGAGCTTTGTGGGAAACTGGGGGCTCATCGGGGGACACAGTACGCAAGGCGCAGAACCTGGTTAACTCGCTATAATCTATGCATGTTCATGAATATTTATATTGTGGAGAGTTATGCTTTTCAACCATCTGATTACATCCACGACCCAAGAAAGAGTCCTGAGACGGCATATTTATTGCGTCACTGACGGCCACCGAGTTGCTCTACTAATTTATCTTAATGAGCGATTATGCACAGGGCGACGAAGATCATAAACGGCTCGCTTCGCACCGCTCTCCCCGCCCTTGCGCCCCTACTGCTTAAAATATCGGGCAACTATTTAAAAAGAAGACAAAAGCACCGCAATTCAAAATAAGAATCCGACATGTCCGAAAAAAAGGACTTCATCAAATCTTAAATATTAAACCCACCGTTCAAGTCACTGCATATGCGTGTACCTACGAAATCAACTTACAAATTTTAAAAAATGACCATAATGCAACATAAACTAATCAATTTCATGAAGTCAAGACTTTACTCACGACTTTGCTGAATGTTTTGTAAATCAACACAAAAAGTAACTTTTATAAATTTATGAAGGGCTGTCAGTTTGCTTTTCTTTGTGTAATATCCTAGGCAACATCTTCATAAGAGCATAAAATCGATTGTTGTAAATGACCATGGTTTAAGTAGAGATTATATGAACCGATTATTGTTGGGCTTGAGGACAAATACATTTCAGCAAGTCTTAAACTTTAGAAATGAAATCTAATTTTAATGATAGAACGTCCAAGCGTCCTACCAGAAGGACATTGCGTCCTACGGGCAGTACGCACAGAAATTATGAAAATGAATGATTTCTTGTACTGCCAGCGGGACAAAATTGAGTTTGCACATATTAAGCATACAAAAGCTCTATAGCGAAAACCTGAATGGTACAAGCTGACGTCATCTGAATAATATAAAATATACAAGAAACAAGAAAAATTAAAGCACCAAACACTAAAAATAATAACAACAAACTATTATCTTCACAACTTATAACAATACTACCGTCCTACTGGCTGTATGTTTGTGTCCTACACATGAACACCGTTGCACAGTGCGGCTAATTCAAAAAAAGCTGGCAAAAAGTCCAAAAATAAGTAACTAGTTAGGGATTTTTTCATATTAGGTTGGTTACAGTACATCTGTAACGGTCAGTATTACTTATGAAAGTGATTATTTCCTTTTACCTGTCCCAGAATAGGAGTCGCAAAGCTACCTTTGTTCGATTGGCATCCATTGTGTTACTGAAGTAGTAAACGACGCACGTGTTGAAAGTTGTATAAAAACTTTAGATTGAAGCAGATCATAATCAAATAACATGGAATCAACGTCTGAAAGTACGTAGAATATAAAAAAAGTTACGAAATAATAATTTATCAAATATAAATTATTAGTGAAACAATAATTGTTATTGATTATATCAATTGAAATCTTTAAAATACGATATGTTATTATGAAAAAGTTATATTGCTCCGTTTTGGTCCGCTGTCAGACTTATTATAAGTTGTAGTCAAATGTATTTCTTCAATATAAGAAAAATTGCTGCCTCTGTTTTTTATTCAATATTTTGACAACCACATACTACAGTATATAGCCCCATGGTCACTGACTCACTCACTCACTCACCATAATTCCCAGACCAAACTACTGGAGCTATAAACACCACATTTGGCATGAGGGTACATCACCACTAGTAGGTAAAGGGCAAAATCCCAAATTTTGAAATCGTTGCCATCTTGGATAGAAAATGGCCGCCCAAAAACCCATTGTGGAATAGAATATACACACTAAACCGCTGGGGCTAGTGAACCGAAATTTGGTATGACGGTACATCATCACTAGTAGATTAAGAAAATATTATGAAATGTATCCAAAGACGCCATCTTGGATCGAAAATGGCGGGCCCAATAAACTAATTTTCCACAGCGTTTCAGCTAGACATACGTATTTTGGAGATATGAAGATGTATGAGCAAGAGTAGGTTACAATAAATGAGGCAAACCTCCCCTATGGGGCGCTCCCCCAGTGAAGCAAAGCGAGTGACAATTATATTATTAGAATAAACGACTAAGTGAAAAGCGAAAGATAGAAGCATTGTGCAATGTTGTTTTTCACAAATCTTACCTCAAAAGAAGAAAAATTGAAAAGATTGGATAAGTATGTATGTTTGCGTATGTGTGTGTATGTGTGCGTTCCTCATATATATACAGAGAGAGAGAGAGAGAGAGAGAGAGAGGCTTGTTAACTGAAATTGTTAGTTTGCTATTGGCTCCAACTAACTGTGAGAGGTAGTCAACAAGATGAACCAAACGATGTTTTAAGTTCAGAATGTTCGACATCAGAAGACACTCATGCATCTATAAATTTATCGCCTGACGATAAAACGATTTTTTTTTGTAATTACATGTTAATACAATAAATTGATTTATGGTTATAATTAATAAAAAATATTTTTTCAAAATTTTTTCCCCATAATTACGTTAATAATATAAATTTTTCATAATTTATATTATTTCATAAATATACCAAAGCATTTGCAAATATATTTATTAGTTGTTACTCAATTTACATCCAATCAGGAATCATTTATAAAAAAAGTAACGTAATATATAATTTTAAAAAAATATATAATTTAAGTATACGCTAAAATGTTGAAATGTTGTTAAGGGGTTAAAGTTTAAAACTCTGACTTCAGATTCGTAATCAACGACCCCCCCCCCCCC